>JACEEZ010006677.1:270000-369926 GCA_016584305.1 Chionoecetes opilio
TGCCTGGCGACATTAGTGCAGTGGCAAGTGACTGGTGACTTTAGTGTTATCTACGGTAGGAAAGCTAGAAGATCGCTCTTTACGGAAACCATACTATCGATCACACGGATTATGAGCAGACAGATGCATTAGAATCTTACTAATGACGTATTCAAACAGTTTAGAAAGGCAGGAAGTCAATTAAAGCTATAGGAGGGTAGTTAAAAGGATTAGAATGATGAAGCTTACAAGGAACAAACTGAATGTGACCAAACTATCAACAAGAAAGGAAGGTAGACTTAGACACTAGACAGACAGTCAAGAGTTTGAGCAGGCTGGGTGCAAGCACAGAGGCACGATGTGAGAACAGTTAGGGACTCGATCTATCAGATTGAGCCGTGTTTTTATCTATCTATCTGGTAATATCCTTGGCAATATCTTGGCATACCTGGTAATGATGATTTAATAACTAACTCAATATAAAACAGTGGGTATAAAAGGCCTCTTCCATTTGTGCCCAAGCTGCATGAACCAGTTCTTTCAGTTCTGGGTTCAGGGTTGGGTTCGCGTGTCACAAATGGAACGCAAAAACCCCGTTTTTTGTTTACAAACATACTCAGCTGGCGAGGCAATGGGCCCCAGACATAACTACGTCACGGTTTGTTTACATCGGTGCATTGTGGGGATAAGGCGGGGTCGCCGCGGGTGGACCTACGAAGGGAAAACTACGGCGATGGAAGAATTTAGAGTTATTTTGCGCGAAAGTTGATTTCCAGGTGCTATATTTACTGTGCTCTGTTCTCGCTGACAACACTATAGAGAAGACCTGAGGTAATGCTGGTGTGCAGAGGCTTCTAAACCAAGAAACATGAGTCATAACAGAGCCTCGTCAAAAGGTAAGCAACTGGTGGTACTTAATGTGTCCCTACAACTTGCTTACTTCTTAATGAGCCTCTGCTGTGACTGTTTTCCTGGTTTCGAAGCCTTTTGCACATCAACACATCACCTCAGGTCTTCTCTATGTTGTACAGCGAGCACGGAAATATAGCACCTGAATATCAATTTTGCCCAAAAACAACTAATTTTTTTCATCGTCGTAATCTTCTCTTTGTAGGCTGGTACATATTCATGGTTATGATAGTATTAAAATACCTATTAATTGAGTTCCTTTTGTTGTCTTTCCCTCATAATAAGTAGTGTACTCATGTTTAAGTGTTCTTGACGAGGCCAATGAATACTCTGGAAGTCTATACCAACATCCCCAACCTTTGCTTTGATTTATCTTATTACTCCATCCATAAACAAGTTGCATAACCACGGGTCGACATTAACCCATCCTTGCCTCATGGTACCTGCTGCCTGGTACTGGGGGTCGTCTACCGATTTTTTGTCCCTGCAAAATCGGGAAAAACTCGCCGACAGTAATGGTTAGGTTGGTATCCGGTCATTTTCGCCACCTAGCATTTCCGCCACACCATTGAGTCATTTCGCCCACACTATGGAGGTCTTAGGAAGCTAGGAGGTTAGGTTATAATTTGTTTAGTGTGTCGAGAACCCCCAACCCCCCGCTAGGAAGGTTAGGTTAGATTTGTTTAGGTTTAGGTTTAGGGTAGGTTAATTTGGGTAGTTTAGGTTCGATTTGTTAGGTTAGGTTAGATTATATTTGTTTAGGTTAGGATAGGTTAGATTTGGTTTAGGTTACGGTTAGCTTAGGGTTAGATTTGGTTAGGTTAGCAATATTCGGTGGGTGCAAGTCCCCTGCTAGGTAGGGTTAATTTGGTTAGGTTAGTTTTTTTGGTTAGCAAATTTTCGTCATTTCGCCCACAAGACCTTTCGTCCACATGTAAGTCAATTCGCCAACAATAAAATTTTTTTTTAAAGAGTCAATTCGCCCCTCTAAAGTCATTCGCACCACCCGAATCCATGTCACGGAGTCATGTAATTATATCTTCTCTGGCAGAAATGGAAATGAACCACCATAACCTTGGGGGAAATGACGGTAATTTCTAGTGTTTGCCCATACTCTCCCACTTCCCCCAAACAATTTGGGGACCTGTGGGAATGCGGGGTTTTCGGGTGGGGAACAAATTATGCGTCGGAAACACAGTACTTAAAGAGTTTGTGTAGAGGGGGTAAAATTCCCTAGATCTAGGTAATTTCCTTATATCTAGAGAAAATGCCTAACCAAAATAAACCTAACCTACCCAAAATTAACCTCCCTAGCAGGGGCCTTGACCCACCGATAACCAAATCTAACCTATCCTAACCTACCAAATCTAATCTAACCTACCTAACCAAATCTATAGGTTAGATAGGTTGATTTGGTTAGGTAGGTTTAGCTTCGGTTAGATTTGGTAGGTTAGTTTAGCTTAGGTTAGATTTTGTTAGGGTTTAGGTTATCGGTGGGTCAAGCCCCCTGCTAGGGTAGGTTAATTTTGGTTTAGGTTAGGTTTAATTTTGGTTAGCAATTTCTCTAGATATAGAAATTACCCCTAGATCTAGGGAATTTTCCCCCCCACACAACGCTTTTAATTACGTGTTTTCCGGGGGGGGGGGGGGGGGGGGGGACGCATATTTGTTCCCCACCCGAAAACCCCCATTCCCACAGGTCCCAAATTGTTTGGGGGAAGTGGGAGAGTATGGGCAAACACTAGACAATTTACCGTCATTTTCGCCCAAGGTTTTACTGGTGGTTCATTCCATTTCTGCCATAGGAAGATATAATTACATCTCCGTGACTGGATCGTGTGTGCGACATTGACTTAGAGTGGACGAATTGACTCTTATATGTGGGGCGAATTGACTCTTATATGTGGGCGAATTGACTTACATGTGGACGAAATGTCTTGTGGCGAAATGACGAAAATTGCCTAACCAAAATAAACCTAGCTAACCAAAATTACAACCTACCCTACAGGGGGCTGACCCACCGATATGCTAAACTAACCAAATCTAACCTAAGCTAACGCTAACCTAAACCAAATCTAACCTATCCTAACCTAACCAAATCTAATCTAGCCTAACCTAACCAAATCTAACCTAAACTACCCAATCTAACCTAACCTAACCTAACCTAACCTCCTAGCGGGTGGTGGGGGTTCTCGACACACTAACAAAATATAACCTAACCTCCTAGCTCCTATAGACTCCATAGTGTGGGCGAAATGACCTGTGGGCGAACTGACTCAATGTGTGGCGAAATGGCATAGTTGGGCGAATGACCGGATACCAACCTAAGCCATTACTGTCCGGCGAGTTTCTCCCGATTTGTGTAGGGAAAAATATCGGTAGACGACATACCATGCAGGTACCATGAGGCAAGGATGGGTATGTCCCACCTGGTTATGCAACTGTTTATGGATGGAGTAATAAGATAAATCAAAGCAAAGTTTGGTGATGTTGGTATAGACCAAGAGTATTCCATTGGGCTCGTCAAGTAACACTAAACCATGATGTACACTAGCGTATTATGAGGAAAGACAACAAAAGGAACTCAATTAATAAGGGCATTTTAATATATCATAACCATGAATATGTACGCCCAAAAAAAAGACTACACGATAAAAAAAAATTAAGTTGTTGTGGCAAAATTGATTTTCCAGTGATATTTCCTGCTCGTACCATAGAGAAACCTGAGTGGGGTTTTAGTGCGAAGGCTTCTAAACCAGAAACGTCACAGCAGATCTCTTAAAAAGTAGAAGTGGTAGGGACACATTACGCCCTCCCAGTTGCTTACCTTTTGCGAGGTCTTTATGACTCTGTTTTTTTGGGTTTTAGAACCTCTGCCATCAGCCTTCCCTCAGGTTTTCTTATAGTTTGTCAGCGGAACAGAGCCAGTAATTAGCCCTGAATATAAATTTCGCGCAAAATAATTTAAAATTCTTCCATGCCGTAGTTTTCCCTTCTAGGCCCACCCCGGGCCCCGCCTTACCCCCAAATGCCCCGATGTAAAAAAACCTGACGTAGTTTGGGGGGGCCCTTTTAAAGAGAGAGTAACAAAAAGGGGAAAAAGATAGCGAGAGAGAGAGATACAGAGATAAAACTCAGCAGCTCTATGTAAGGGTCATTCAAGTTTAAATCGGGGAACGCAGGGCCCCCCCACCATTATCCTCTTTTTGCCTCTAAATCCTCCCCGACTCGTGCATCGGAAACCCTTCACGATAAGAGAATAGGGCCCAAGGCGACCATTTTTTGTTATAAACTAAAACCTACCCCAGTACCCCCCAATGAATGAAAGTAAAAAAGTTCACGGGTTTTTTTTGTACACTACCGTTTTCCTCGGGCCCAGGTTTTCGTGCGCAAGGGAACGCCCAATTCTTGGGGTTTGTGCTGATTCTTTAAATGTGCAATAGAAAGGCCTTTTAAAGCAACATAAAGGCAATAAAATGTAAAAAGAGAAATTTGGGGGGAAATAAGGGTAGATAAATGAGAGAAATTGGCGGGAAAAAATGATAAAAATTTGAAAAGGTGGGAATAAAGTAATACTAGGAGGTGAGAATTGGGGAATAATGATTAGAAAATGGGGGGAAAAAATGTAATAATGGAAATGGGGGGGAATATGGGAAAATAGAGAAAAGGCGGAAATAAAATAATAATTTAGAGAAAGGCGGGAAATAGAATGTGTTGTAGCGTTCCAAAAACTCCAAAATGAAGTTGACTTCGCCGAGGGCGTTTTCCTCCCCCCCGGCAAACACCCCCTCATCCGCCCCACCCGGCCTTCCTGGGAAGACAGGTCAACTACCCGGCCCGGAAGTCATAGGACATCACCAGGGCTCATATGTTCCCCCAAGGGACCTCGCAGCCCTAAAACAAAAACAAAAATAAACTGTGCCCAGGGAAATGGGCGGGGAGTGGTTGGTTTTTTGGTCTTGTTAGAGGCAAAGCCTCACATCTGGGGTCCATCGCGCTGCCCCCTGGGTCCCTGTTAAAAGGACCACTGGTCGGTATGGGTTTGGGGTTAACTTGGGAGTGTAACCGGTACTGGGGGTTCATCCGGCACTGTCCGTAGTATTTTGTCCAGTCCATATTTAAAGGTGTTGACAGAGCACCCTGTGATGTTTCTCACATTTTTGTGGAGGCTGTTGAAGATTTTGGGCCCTTCATGAGGTCTGTGCTCCTATAACCGCTAGAGATAGTAGAGAAGAATATGCCATCTGTAATATCAACATCAAGGTCCAAACAAGTGTCACTCTGATAATCTGATTGTGCAAATGAGGAAGTGTGAGCCTCGTGCTTAGCAATGGAAGTGTGTACGCTACTAAGATCCAACCAGTACCCACACCGGCGCAGAGAAGTTAATAGGTAAGCTATAATTTTAGGTACAACTGCAGGTACATTTAGTAGCTACTTGCATCATAGCATAAATGGCAGGACATTATGATGTAAGTAGATCTAGAGAGAGCAAGATGTCTTGCCTATTGTTTCAAATAGACTTTGTGTACGTGCATTATCTACTCTTGTGTTGAAATGCTCAACAATGATTAATGAGCCTTGGTAAATCGAATTGATCAATGTTAACACTGGGAAACTACTATAGCATTGGTTCACTGAACAAAAGTAATCTTGAAGATAAGAAGTTCACAGGTTGTAAATCATGAGGCTCCTAGTTTGCTGTAGTCCAAGGCTTTCTATTATCCACATATTATTTGGTATTTTTTGTATATTTTGATTTAAGTGCTCACAAGTATGTATGTCGGGATATAACATTGCTAGAAATACTATTTAATGGTCAACATATGCTGACAGTTACATAAACTTTGCAACACAATTAAGAATTTTGGCCATAATGCACAAGTGCTTTAAGCTCTTTCGACATTTGATTTTGTAAGTTTTCTGGTAAATATTATCATGCCTTGACTAAGGCATCTCTAAATGACTTTCTTAGAGTAATTACATGGGCCCCTCCGTGATGTTAGGCCTAAAACATAAACATTCTATTGGTGGAGCTGTGTCAGAAGAGCAGGAAATGCACTATGATATTTCACATTATAACTTTTCTCTTATAAGGATTCGCATATATATATATATATATATATATATATATATATATATATATATATATATATATATATATATATATATATATATATATATATATATATATATATATATATATATATATATATATACAGTACTTGTACAGTAACTTTATCTACAGTAAACTTGTAGCTCATTTCCTGATCTACTGGCACAGGTTTCCATCTTTGAACTGAGTGTTGTATCAATACAAATATTCATTGACCCAAGCAAGTTTGAATAGTTATAGTATTGAGAAGTAAAACTTCATACCAATGTAGTACTAACCTTGAAGGGACACAACAAACTTGTTGGGAAATGTTATGTTGTGTGAGTTAGTGTCATATGTAGTTTATATTCCAAACTCTGAAGTGATTTTGCCAGTGTTTGTACACAGTAGTGTCTTGGGTGTCTCCATGGTTAACATGGTACAGTTGCTTTATTATGAGTTTCATAAACAAAGCACAATGACAAAAATCATGACCAAAATAGCAGATATATAGGTTGTTTCAGCTTTATACCAATAAATCATTGTGTAGAAATACTTGCAAAAGACTTCAGAGATTGGCACTATTATATCAATACCCAAATTAGGTATTTTGTGTGATGATTAGTCTGCAGCATCAGTTTTCAAAACTATTTTGGAATGGTTGAAATAGTATTTATCTGAGGATCTTCATGAATGTCTGTAAGGATTTGAAACTTGTGATGTCGTATGGCTTTCTTCTTGCAAAATAGCATATAAAATGAAGCACCGTGGTATATTTAGCTTTGGAAGAGTTTGTCTGGTCAGTGAGGGAGTGACGGAAGAGCAAATCAGTAATAGGAGTACTACTAGTAAATATGTGACTGGGAGGACAAGTAACATATTCTGGAATCCATAACTTCAAAGAGATGCACTGAAATAGTCATCATCCTGAAAGAAACAATCAGTAGCATTATACACGTAAAATTAAATGAAATTTTAAGTCAAATAAAATTATTACAGTTGCAAAATAGTCAAAGTTTGAGTAAAATGTCTTTCTTTATTGTTTTATTCTCAATATATACTCTTTGAATATGACTACCAATCCTCTAAGTGATGGCTAGCAAGGAGTGTTGAGGCAGTGTTGTGTAACTGAAGATGTGTATGGACGACATGGAAAGTAAAGGTCAGATGGAAATGTCCTGTTTTATTTGAACTTGACGGGATTTTGTTTCTTATCCATCTTGATAGTAATTAATATTCAATTATATATATATATATATATATATATATATATATATATATATATTATATATATATATATATATATATATATATACAGAGGATGCGGGCAGGTGGTGCTCTTTAGCCATCTATTAAAGGTGCATCTGCAATCCTTCAGAGATGGTGACCAAGATTCAGTTACCGTAGATAGCAAGCACTATAGTCGCCAGTCACTTGCCACTAGCTGCACTAATGTCGTCAGGCACAATATATTACGAATTTTTACCATTTTATCTACGGTAGAAGATCGCCCTTTACGGAAACCATAGGCCTACTATCGATCACATAGATTATGAACAGACAGATGCAATAGAATCTTACTAATGACGTATTCAAAAAGTTTAGAAAGGCAGGAAATCAAAGCAATAGGACGGTAGTTTGAAGGATTAGAATGGTGAAGCTTACAAGGAACAGACTGAATGTGACCAAACTATCAGCAAGAAAAGAAGGTAGACTTATAATGTTCTTATACTTAATTAGACTCAAGCCCGGTTCAGACTTCACGTATTTGCTACGTGCGTCTTGTTATCGTGACGTCACGATGACGTTACCTCGTCTCACTGGTCATTCCCGCTCGCTCTTATCAGAAAAAAATGCAGTATAAAACCACCTTGCTTTCCTTACTTCCTCCCTTTTGTACCCCATGACACACCTATCACTCCCTTCACTATATCCCCCTTCACTCCCTGCTCTACCTATATAGCGCTACAATCCCCTGACAGCAGGCTATTGCAAAGGTTACAAGTGGATTCTGTATAACGGGGTTCACAGGTGTTGCCACATATCGCAGTAGTGGCTGTATTTTTCAAGTCACTAATAATTACTACCTATTACACGGCCTGTAGAGGGTGTTGGTGGCGTAGCGTGATGCTGTAGGAAGGATGGTATATAGTAGCTACTAGAGGGGCACGTGAGAGGGTTAGAACTAGAGAACACGAGAAATAACGCAGGAAATACAACAGAGGTACTGGTGCTGGTGGAGCTTACAATCAAGCAGCGGAGATAAGAACACAAAATAGACAATGAATTAGGATGATAATTATCAAAGGACTGAAAACTGATCAAAATGTCTTTCCCAGGTGAAATAAACGAGGGAAGAGTTAACAAGTTTTGTTAACGAAGGAGACGAAGTGGAAGCTAGAGGACCTATGAAGCGATACTAAGCGACTAAGGTCACAAGAAGAAGAAGGTGCCGCTGTTCCGCCTTCAAGCAGAAGGAAAGGAAGAGATCAAGACCAAGCTCCACCATTACTGGGAAGGAGTGTACCAAAAGCACCCAAACAGAATAGACGAAACGTGGAACCTAAATGAACGACAAAACTACGTAACGAGTTTTTACCAAACAGACACGGTTACAGTACAGCTGCTCATAAATGAACGACAAATAAGTCTGCCAACACACCTTCTAGAACATTATGATACAATATTAGCCCAACCACTGCAAATGATCACTAACATGGAACAACCAAACTTTCAAGAAAATGATATACAACATGCTCTCAAGGCAATAAAAAACAACAAAGCTACAGGACCAGATGCTATGAGAGGAGAACTTTTTAAAACTCTGGCAGACAGTAAAATCTTTACGAACACCATCAAAACATGTTTTGACAACATATTAACAAGTGGAACTGTACCTCAAAAATGGAAATTATCAAAAACTATAATGATAGACAAAAAGAACAAACCTACAGTAAGTGATCTACGACCCATCGCCCTGCTCAACTCTTCCTACAAATTGTTTATGGCCATACTGAGAAGCAAAATAGACAATCACATGCACAAAAATCAACAAGATAATGAACTACAAGCTGGATTTACAAAGAAAAGACGCATCGAAGACAACCTGTTTCTTTTAAACTACTGCATCGAACAGTCTTTCAAGATGAAGAGACCATTAATAACCATCGCTATAGATTTCAAGAAAGCCTTTAACAGTGTGAAAAGAAAGCCCCTAATAGAATGCCTAAAAAAGTTCAGGATACATCCACACATAATTGACGTCATAAGTGACATATACCTAAATGACAAGACCATCCTGTATCTAAACAATGAGATCGTAACAAACATGGATGTCACCAGCGGAATAAGGCAAGGTTGCAATGGTTCAACATCACTGTTCTTAATGATAACATATATCATCATCCTACACCTGAACCAAACAAATATTGGATTCAAAGATGAGATATGCTTTATCCCTGCATTGTTTTATGCAGATGATGGCCTTATTTTAGCACAAAGTGAATCAGATGCCCTAAACATGACATTGACACTCATCGAAGCAGCAAGAGCAAGTGGCCTGGAGATGAATAAAGACAAAAGCCATATAATGATTTACAACCATGAAACAGCTCTTGATAATCTCTGTGATATCAAAATAACAAAGGAAATAAAATACTTGGGGATAAATATCACCAACAAAAGAAGATGCTTTGATCAATTCAAGAAAGAAACCATAAAGGAAGCCCATAGGTTGAGCAATGTAACAGCAGCAGTAGTGGCAAAAAGCACCAACAGGGTCCTCATTGGGAAAACATACTGGAAACAAGTGGTGTTACCCAAGCTTCTCTACTGTCAAGGCATCATACCATACAACAGTAACAACCTAGAAAAACTCCAAACAACAGAGAACAAAGCTTTCAGAACAATACTACGAGCCCCCAAATACACACCAAACAGTTTCCTTAAAGGAGAAATTGGATCATCTTTGATGAAAACCAGAGATGCAAAAGCTAAACTCTCATACATAAGATACATTATGGCCCACTCCACAAATGATCTACTGAAACGATGCTTGCTACAAAGACTAGAAAATGGGAAAGATTACTGGACCAAAACAGTCAACAGTTATTTAAAAGAGCTTAATACCAACACCTTAATACCAATGGCGTGGAGGAGGCCAAGGGGGCGCCCACAAGGCTCATGGCTGGGGCAAGTTGATGTTTCTTGTCGAGAGCTGCTTGGTATGGGAAGGGAGCCTGCATGGGAACTCGCGCGTGGTGACCCCCGGGAGTGGCGTCGTAGGGTGGGCGAGGCGACGCGCCCCCCGGCGTATGCCCCAAATGATTGATTGATTAATACCAACATATACCAACTTAGTATGAAAACACAACAAGAAATAACTGACAAATTAAAAGAACATGATACCAAGAAATGGAAAGCAGAACTTTTTGAAAAAGAGACACTTAGACTTTACAGAACATACAAAACACACATAAAAGAAATAGACTTTTATGATAATGATGAATCCACTACAATTTTGATAAGATGCAGAAGCAACACACTGAAACTAAACTACAGGAACAGACACACAAACGGGAACACAGCATGCACGACATGTAACACTGGACAGGATGAAACTTTAGAACACTTTCTATTACACTGCGAGGAATATAAAGACATCAGGGAAAACTTAAACTTTCTACAAGACAACACACTGACAAATGATGTAAAACTTGCAACATTTTTACTCCTAGCAGATGAACAGGATGCAGATGTGAAGAAACAAACTTTGTTACTGATGTGGAAAACAAGGAAACAGCAAGAACATTGATTAGCAAGAAAACCAAGACATTTCAAAATAACATTTACAAGTATAAGCACAAAACGGGGTGATCAAGCAACAAACACCACAACACTTCAAGAATCAGAATTAAAATCACCGATACCAAGGTGTTACCCCCACACTTCATCCACAAGCAGCGGGACACAATATTTTCACATCATGTATGTCTTCCATTACTAATATTGTCTTCCAGAATCACTGATAATAAATATATTTTAAATCAGACCTTGGAAACAGCATTATTTTGATAATGCAAAACTTAGTTACGTATGATGTTCTATAAATTGTGGCACCACCGCTCACGTAGCGCGCCAAAAGAATTGGAAGCTCCGAATCTTTGCCTCCAGCAGAGTCGCACGTCTTTCAAGGTCACACAAGCAGGAAGTGACGTCACGTGGACAAGACGCACGTAGCAAATACGTGTAGTCTGAACCCCGCTTTAAAGCGTTCACACTACACGTATTTGCTACGTGCGTCTTGTCAACGTGACGTCACTTCCTGCTTTGTGACCTTGAAAGACGTGCGCCCTCGACCTCGAGGCCCAAATTCGGGCCCCTTTTTTTTTTGGGGGGGCTTTCCCCATAATGCGGAGCGGTGGGTCAAAATTTTATAAACATTTACTCCCAAATTTTTTGGAAATTCAAAAAAAGCGTTTCCAGGTCTGATTTAAATTATTTAAGGCCTTTTCCATTTGTCCCCCAAGTTGCATAAACCCATTTTTTTTCAGTTCGGGGTTTGGGGGTTTCGGGGGTTCGGGGTTGGGGTTTCGCTTTCCCAAATGGAACGCAAAACCCCGTTTTTTGTTTACAAACATACTCAGTTTTGCGAGAAATTTTTAAGAGAGAGAGAGAGGAGGATAACGAAGAGGGGAGAAAACGAGAGATAAAAAGGCCTCTTCCATTTGTGCCCAACTGCAGAACCCCAGTTTTTTTTCAGTTCGGGGTTTTGGGTTCCCGCTGTCACAAAGGGAAGCAAAACCCCCTTTTTTTTGTTACAAACTACTCAGCTGTCGACAATTAGAGAGAATGAAACTCAGAAATGCCATGTCGTGGCAGTTTTAACTCACATTTGGGTGAAAATTTGGGTCAACTTGAAAAAAAAATATGGCTTATTCCACTGCACTTAAAACCAAAAGTATAATTTTAAAAACGTTTTTTCTTCTACGTATATTAATTGTATAGAAGCCTGAGTCTGAAAAACTGCTTTTTCCCAAAATAACCAAGTAGGTTTTTTTTGAGGAGGCGAGGAAATGTTTCTATGATTTATTGCCCCAATAACGTAGGGTTTAGAAGTTATCTATACCTGGGCATTCATATTTTCCTGTTATTTTTTGTGTATCAACCCTAAAAAGCCTGGAGTGAAAATGGTCACGCGTGAAGTGGCAATTTTTTGATTCAATCTCCCCCCCACAATCCCCCCGCCCACCACTCCCCCCCGCGGGGGTCGCCTCCACTTTTAAAACCCTACATTGTCCAGCAAAAAGCCGTTTCGGCATTCTTTATTCTTTCGTTTTTCCCGGCATTCTTTTGTTTTTGACAGCTTTTCCAACCAGCAGTACTGTCTTAGAAACATGTAAAACATCCCCAAATTTTCTGAAAAAAAATATCATGTAAAAAATATATTAAGTTTTTGCTACTTGAGGCAGAAATTTTCATTAAATTTGCTTTTTTTATGAACGTTCCTCGTAATGAATTCCCCTATAATTAGTAGAACAAAAAAGAACTATATTTTTTTGGGATTCTGCGGTGCATCAATGTTTATCGCGAAAATTTTTTTATGAAAAAAAATTAGTCCGGGGCCAAAACACAGTAACCAACCCCTTTATTAAAACGCCACGACCCCTGGCATTTCTCGAGTTTCAGTTTTCCTTAATTTTTAAAAAGGGGATAAAGAGGGAGAGATAACGAGAAGGGAGATAAAGAAGAGAGAGGTAGCGAGAGGATAACGAGAGAGATAACGAGAGATATACTCAGCTAGCTGCTATGTGAAGGCAAACATATCAAGTTTAAAATCGCGGGAAAGCATGCCCTCCACCACCATGTAAAAGCCTCTTTTATGCCGTCTGACATCCTCTCCGACTCGTGCCTCGGAAACCCCTTTAAAAAAAAATGGGGCCCCCCGGCGACCATTGTTTGTTATGAAATGAAAACTACCCAGCTACCCCCAATGAAATTTAGTAAGAAAGTTTCACGGGGTTTTTTTTTCTGATCCTCCCCCGCTTTGCCTCGACCCAGGTTTTCGTGCGCAAATGGAAACCCTGAAATCTTGGGTTCCGTTAACTGGTTCTTGAAAAGTCGCAAAAGGAAGAGGCCTATAACTCAGCTAGCTGCTATGTGAAGGGATCATATCAAGTTTAAGATCGCGGGAACGCATGGCTCCACCAGCCATGTATGCCTCTTTTATGCCGTCTGACATCCTCTCCGACTCGTGCATGCGGAAAACCTTCACGATAAGAGAAATAGGGCCCAAGGCGACCATTGTTTTGTTATGAACTGAAACTCTACCCAAGCTACCCACCTCTCAATGTGAGTAGAGAAAGTTCACGGGTTTTGCTGTGTCACTACGCGCTTTGCCTCGGACCCAGGTTTTCGTGCGCAAATGGAACGCCTGAACTCTTGGTTTCCGTGAACTGGTTCTTGAAATGTCGCAAAATGGAAGAGGCCTTTATTATCAGTGATTCTGGAAGACAATATTAGTAATGGAAGACATAAGGCCTCTTCCATTTGCGACATTTCAAGAACCAGTTCACGGAACCCAAGAGTTCAGGCGTTCCATTTGCGCACGAAAACCTGGGTCCGAGGCAAAGCGCGTAGTGACTCAACAAAACCCGTGAACTTTCTCTACTCACATTGAGAGGTGGGTAGCCTGGGTAGAGTTTTCAGTTCATAACAAACAATGGTCGCCTTGGGCCCTATTTCTCTTATCGTGAAGGGTTTTCCGCATGCACGAGTCGGAGAGGATGTCAGACGGCATACAAGAGGCATACATGGCTGGTGGTGGCCATGCGTTCCCGCGATCTTAAACGTGATATGATCCCTTCACATAGCAGCTAGCTGAGTTATATCTCCCGTTATCTCTCGTTATCTCTCTCGTTATCTCGTTATCTCTCGCTATCTCTCTCTCTTTCTCTCTTGTTATCTCGTTATCTCTCGTTATCTCGTTAGCTCTCTCTCTCTCTCTCTCTCTCTCTCTCTCTCTCTCTCTCTCTCTCTCTCTCTCTCTCTCTCTCTCTCTCTCTCTCTCTCTCTCTCTCTCTCTCTCTCTCTCTCTCTCTCTCTCTTAATTAAATTGCCTCGCCAGCTGAGTATGTTTGTAAACAAAAAACGGGGTTTTTGCGTTCCATTTGTGACACGCGAACCCAACCCTGAACTGAAAGAACTGGTTCATGCAGCTTGGGCACAAATGGAAGAGGCCTCTACATGATGTGAAAATATTGTGCCCCGCTTGTTGAAGGCGGAACAGCGGCAACGCTGCTTGAATGTAAAGCGGCTATCACACGGTGCGTTTCGTCGGACTGTTTCGTCGAACTTGCCATTTGGTTGGACTGTTTCGTCGAACTTCGAGGGTCATTTCGCCGAACATGTTCGATGAAATGGTTTTGTGAAATTATACAAAATGTTGCACATACGTCGAACATACTCTGGGGTCAAAATAAGTCTATACTTTTTCTGTAAGTTATAAATAGTTTTAGCAATTATTAAGCATTGAAATGAACACCATCATATAATACGTTACAGTAAAATTAATACAGATCAGTCTATATTATATATGTGATAGATTTTCAGAAATATGAAGCTGATTTGATGTGTTTGCGGTAGAATGATTACTAGTAAAATATGAGATCTGAGAAGTATACCGGGGAGAAAATGGAAATGATGCGTGTGGTTTTCACTGAAAATGGGATGTGAAATGAATGAGGTGGTTGAAAGGACAGGAAGAGAATGGCTGTTATTGCTGCTGGGACTGTGTGATGACTGGTGAGACAAGGGGACGGATGATTGAAACAGGGAAAGAGTTTGGAGAGAATGTGGTGTTTGTTTGTTTGTTTAGAGGATAATTCCTCAGAGCCATAGTGATCTACCGCTCGGGCTTAGTGTTGGGGGAAGCCACCACCCCGGGAGAGGGGTCACAAACCCTAACACCCGGTACCCATTCACTGCTGGGTGGACAGGGGCTCGGGTTTTAAGAAAGACCACCCATCTGTCTTCGCTCCGCCCGGGGATCGAACCCGGGACTTCTCGGTTGTGAGCCGAGCGTGCTAACCACTACAGTACGGGGCCACCTGTAATATCAAGATCCGGTAAAATGGACGAGGACTGCGCGGTCCTTTCCTGAGACACTGACTACATATGGTATTATTTCACACTAGGACCGAAATTGCTTACACAATTGGGCGTGTGGTTTTGGGCAATTGGGCGGGCGGGCGGGCCGCCCGCCACAGGTTTCGGTGGCCACAGGTAACAGTGGCCGGCGGCCGCCCGCCCGCCACTCCATTTTGGGCTCTGCCACGCCCTGCTGGGATGAAATTATTACCCTAACCTAACCGAACCTAACCTTCTAACGGGAGGAGCTCCGTCCCCTTCGACCCCCTGACGGGATTATTAACCTAACCGGCGCGCAGTTCTCGGCCACTATAACCCATTTAGCTCACATGAACGCGTCTTCATCTGTCGCTGTTCTCTTCTAACAATCACCTCCTCCCTTTTCATCACCGGTAGCTACGTATATATATGCCCCTAAAGTTAAAACATTAACAACAAATCTCCGCGCCTTTCGCTGTCATCGCTTCATCTTTGTTTGTTATTGTTGGGTGAAGCGGTTGGCTCAACCGTGTGCTAGTGTTTTGTCAGTGTTCGACGAACAGGGGCGGCATTTTGGAACACTACTAAGACCATCTTAGGACTCTAAGACCATCTTAGCGCTAGGTGGACATTTTCGGAAGCAAAGTTCGCTCCGCCTAAGACAGTGCAGCGAGTGTAAACTAAGGCAGGGTTGGGGTCGTCTTAGCCCGCAATTTTCTCCGTCACCATAACAACAATGGTTATATTATTGGTTATATATTATATATTTTAGACTGTATATAGTATATTAGGCTGTATAATACACTATGTATATATATATATAGGTGTGGGCTATATATATACTATATATATAGGGGTGGGCTGGGCGGAATAGATATGATTTGCGACAGAAACGGTTAGCAGATTAATTCTAAACATATCAAAACACACCAGAAAAAAAAGTGTCGTTATTCACGATAATATCACATACTGGCTATGATATGTGTGTGGAGGATGAAAAGGGGGAAGGAAGAGGAGGGAGAAGAAATAATAGAAGAAAAAAAAGGAGACAGAGAGAGAGAGAAAGAGAGAGAGAGAGAGACTCCCTCGGCGTGTACACTGCACTGTGACTAGCAGAAATACATGTCTGGCAACTCAAGGAGAAGGAAGAGGAGGGAGAAGAAATAATAGAAGAAAAAAAAGGAGAGAGAGAGAGAGAGAGAGAGAGAGAAGGGAAAGAGAGAGAGAGAGAGAGAAGGGAAAGAGAGAGAGAGAGAGAAGGGAAAGAGAGAGAGAGAAGGGAAAGAGAGAGAGAGACGGCGTGGTATACGTATTTCCCGCCAAATACAGACTTGTGTCGCGCGCGCTGATTGGTTAGGTGGCACTAAGAAGGGTTGGCCTTCTGTCCCCTTACACGAGGCTAAGATGACGCCCGAAAATGCTTTCTTAGTAATCTTCTTGGCCCGGTATAACTAAGTCGGTCTTAGGACGCTGAGAGAGTGTAGTTTAGAGCCCCTTCGAAAATGCCCACCCAGGTCCAACCAAATGCATGTTTGGTTCGACGAAACAGTCCGACGAAACGCCTCGTGTGATACCCGCTTAAGCTCCACCAACACCTACCTTTGGTGTATTTTGAACTATTTTCCTGCGTTATTTCTCGTGTTCTCTAGTTCTAACCCTCTCACGTGCCCCTCTAGTAGGTACTATATACCATCCTTCCTACAGCATCACGCTACAACACCAACAGCAGACATAAAGGCAATAATAGAGAAATGGGAAATAATGATAATAATAGAGAAATGGCGGGAAATAATGTTAATAATAGAGAAATGGCGGGAAATAATGATAATAATAGCGAAATAGCGGGAACTATTGATAATAGTAGTGAAATAGCGGGAAATAATGATAATAATAGAGAAATGGCGGGAAATTATAATAATAATAAGAGAGAAATAGCGGGAAATAAAATGTGTTCGTAGCGTTCACAAACAGACACAACAACATAAGTCTGAGTGACGCCGAGGAGGCTGGGCGGCGAGTGGTCTGTGTTCCTATAACCGCTATAGAAGAATATGCCATCTGTAATATCAACATCAAGGTCCAAAGAAGTGTAACTCTGATCATCTGATTGTGCAAATGAGGAAGTGTGAGCCTGCCAGTGTGTGCTTAGCAATGGAAGTGTGTACGCTAATAAGATCCAACCAGTACCCTTACCGGCGCAGAAAAGTTAATAGGTAAGCTAGAATTTTAGGTACAACTGCAGGTACCTGGAACTGTCGCCGATAAGAAGACTCCGACGTCGGCGAGTGTTCCAATTTTTCACGTCAGCGAGTGTTCCTATTTTCGGCGACAGTTCCAGTTCTTGATGTTATAGCACCCAATTCTTCTTCTCTTCTTTCTAGGTGGGGAGCTAAACCACGGTTTTCAGTCGCAGTTCAAAGCCTATTTTCCGGCTGGCTCCCTGAGGGCTTGTAGGATTAGGCCCTAACTCTGCTCTTTTTACCCAAGCCTTTTCTAGAAATACTTTAACCCCTTCAATGATTCTTCTATTGGTGTCCTGTACCCTACTCAAACCTAAAAGAAATTCCATTATCCCATCTATGTTCCCCTCTGCCACTCTATCCCACTGATCCACGCCTACCTCCCGTGCCACTATTGCTATAAGCCGCTCTCTTTCCTCATCATACCTTGGACACATTAATACCAGGTGATCTACAGTTTCATCTAGTCTACCCATACACATTTGACATATCTTGCTTCCTTCGTTTGCCCATCTATATGTTCTACTATTGACCTCCAGAGATTTTGTCCTTGCTTTAAATAATAAACCACTCCCCAACTACCTCTTTAAAAGCCCCCCCTTTTGGTGTGGTTTTCCCCCCTTGACCAATTCAGGACTTTTCCCCTCCCCTCTGTTCCACATCTCCCGCCCTGCTCTAAATTTTGGTCATTCACCTTCGCTTAACCCCCCCCTCACTAGACGGGTGTATCTATCTGTGAAACCCTGAAACCCACATTTTCCTCCCCCCGTCTGCTTGATCTATCCCTTTTACTACTCTGCCCCTATCCACTCTAAACTTTTGAGCCCCTGTTTTCATCCATTTTTTCAAGCCTGATTTTGTAATTAAGCACTGTTTTTCTTTTCTCCCAAAGGGTCTCCACCCTGCCCTCCCCCTATCCCCCTCCATGCTCATACCTGTTTGCCTCTAGTGAAAAGCTACCTCCCCTGTTCGTCTACCTCTAACTGTCCGCTCCCCTACCGCCACCTCATACACTCCCCCCCAAAATAGGCTGGGGTACTGCCATGCCTTTCCCAAACCCTCTTATCCCTCATACTGTTTGCCCTACTCTTGTACACTACCAAGCCTTCCCACCCACTGATTGTTTTTTCCTTTTTTACCCTTTTTTTCGTCCTTCTGCTCCCTTCCCATCACCGGAACCTAGGTATTTATATGATCGGTGCGCCCTACCCTCAGTCCCATTTCCCACTCCTCCCCCTCATTGCTCCCTCTCCTTTTTATAACCAGGACCGCTTTCTCACTGTTAAATTTCACCCAAAAAAATCCCCCCCATACTTTTGCCTATATGTAGCATTCCTAAGTTCTCCACTGCCTCACTCATACAACATGTCTCAGCATATAGTAAACTGCCAATTTTTCCCCCTCCCCAACCCTTATCCCATAGCCCGAATTTCTCAACCTAATTGCTAATTCCCTGTTAAAGCCAAAAAGTAACGGTGATAACACCCCAGCCCTGCCAAACCCCTCTTGACCCCCTACCCCTCTGTCTCTATGCCCCCAAAGCCTTTACACTGCCGTGTGTCCTCATACATTATCTTTTGCTGACTATTCTGTCACAAAATCCCAATTCTAGACATAGTCACTAAGAAACCCCATTGCCCTATCATGCCTTTCAATGTCGGGAAATGCAAGGTATGTCTTCCCACCCCCTATTCATTTTTTCTATCATAAAACTAACTACGAACTTTTTGCCCTCACCTTCCACCCCTGCAAAAGCCATTCTTTTCCCCCCCCCTTACTCTATTTCTCTCAAAAAATTCAAAATCCTACCATTTAGAAACCCCCCTGATATTTTTCCCCCCGTACCATTACTGCTATTTCGAAAATTTTTTTAAAGAGCTTTCTACTTTTGTGACCCCCCTTTGTAATAAGAAACCCTCCCTCATTCCTTTTCCCTTGGGACTCCTTATCCTGCAAATCTGCCAAAAAAGCCTTACAACCCACCCACCATCCCCTCCCCCCCCTTTTTTATACAATTCGTTTGGATCCTCCCTGCCTGCTGTTTTCCTATTTTTAGTTTTTTTTAAGTAACTCCTTTTTTCCCCCTTATGAAATGTTCTCCTTTCCCCTCTCTATTTTCCCTTTACTTCCTATATTTACTTACCAAATTCTCCTGCTCAGTCATGCCCCCCCCCTCCCCCAAAATTCTTGACTCCCCTTAATCTCTAGGTCCTTTCACCACTTCGTCTCCCACAAAAATTTCATCTACCAGGGTTTGCTCCCTGTCTTCCTCTCCTCTAAAAAAAAGTATACCAATCCACCCCCTTCCTCACCCTTCTCCCTTATTTCCCTCTAAAAATTTCCCTCTCCATTTTTGCCCTAGCCTTCCAAATAAGGTTTTTTACTCTCTCTTTTTTTTCTTTACCTACCCCATGCCTCCTCATTTCAAACCCTTTCCCTTATCCCCATCTACTTCCTTTTTGAGTCTCTTTCGTGCCCTGTTCGCTCCTTTTTTTCCTTTCCCTCGCCCTCTTAAAATTCCAGTCCACCCCTTTTGCCCTTTTTTCCCCGGCCCCTTTTGTTTCACTCTCCTACCCTTCTCCTAGCTATTCCATCATTGTCCCCCACAGACTCTTTTTCATTTCTCCACCCCCCTTTCCTCCTTCCAAACTACCTTTTTCCCCAAGTCCCTCCTAAAATTTTCCCTTTTTTCCTGTTAAGCCCCACTTTGTTGGCTTTTTTTCTCCTTTTCATTCCCCTTTTTTTTACTGTAAAATTTAAAGGTATCATGTTGTGGTCACTATTTATATCTACCAGACCCTCCTCATCATCCACATATCCTTTCCCCCATCTCCTGGCTTTTTTCATTTCAGCAATAATCAAAAGCTGTTCCCTCCCTCTCTCTCCCCATGTTACTCTACCCTTGCCATTGTCGTATTTGGGATTTCTAATGTTGCCTCAAAAAAATTTAAAGAGTGTACCCCTTTCCCCATTTACCTCCTCCCCTAGTATCCCTATTTCCATTCTTTCCCCCCATAACTATTACTGTTCCTGTCTGTGTTCTCTAAAATCTACTAATCTTGTTATATTTTTTTTCATTTTCTATACACCCCCTCTCCCTTAAACTGTCATTAGAGACTACTAAGAGTCGTCCCCTTTTTCTCCTCTTTTTGTACTCTAACTAGCACAAAAATATCTTCCTTGCCTCACAGGTTCCTACATCTAGCTCCTCAACATCTTACCTGCACCTGCCTGCAATAACCCCACCCCCCCCCCTTTTCTAGGATTCTTGCTTCTACCCTTTTTTTAAGGGGGTCCCCCTCTGTTCTTCATTATCCTCTCCCTAAGGGTGGGTTTTCCCGGGACGCCTACTACATAAAACCCCCATTCTTTTTAATTTCCCCGGAAATGTCCTCAAATTTTGCCTCCCCCCCAAACCCCCTGACTTTAATGCCCCAAATCGCTAGATTTTCTACACCCTTCCCTTGGGTTCCATTTTTCAAACACTGGGTTTTCCCCTTATCTTAAAGCCCTATGCCTCCATTTTCCCCCTAGACCTATTTTCCCCCGGGCTAACTAACCAACAGCCTTCTCTAACGGGCCCCCGTACCCTCGGCCCCCACTTATTAGGGGGAAACCCCATCTCGGGTATACATCGATGCTTACCATAGAAAGGTCCCCCCCGTCCAAAAAACCGAACCCATATCCTTGCAACTCCTCTATTTGCTATTTAGACTTTTAAGGCCCCGACAGCCCCTCCTGACCCCATACTCCCTAGGATCACCCCAAATACCCCCTTTTCCCACCCTTCCTTGCCTTCCTAACGGGCTTGTACCTATTTCCACTCCCCCGACCTCGCCTTGCCCACGTCGTTCCCCCCCGACGTGCACCCCCCAAAAAACCCCATCCTTTTCCCCGTGCCTACCCAGCCTGTCCAGTCTATTGTAAAAACCTGACGATGCCCCTGGAAAGCACACCCAATCCTCCTGTCCCCCTCCTTCACAGAAAGGGCGGGGCTAGGTACTTCACCTAGAGTCTCCCACCAAAAACACCTCAGGCCCCCTTTTCCCCTCCGTCCCCCGCTTGCTGCTCCTCCCCCCTCTATCTTCACCCCCTATCCTCCTCCCCCCGACAGCATACCTTTGTGCAAAGGCACCTCACCTTACTTTTCTGCCCGAATCGAAATTTTTAAAATTTAATCAACTTTCCCGTGTTTCTGCATTCAGGGGTGAAAAACGGGAATTATGGGGAAGTTTCACGTTTGTTTCAGGACACCACTACTTTTTTTGGCCTACAATGGGGGCTTGTTTTAATGGTGCAGTTTTATTTTTCCAAACCAAAAAAAAAAAAAAAAAACCAAACCTAACCCTTTGTTTTAACCTAAACCCCAACCCAACCTAAACCTAACCCACAAAAAATATTATTTTTTTTTTTTTTATTTGGGGCAAGTAAGTAGTATGTACATGTACTGAGCCAAAAAAAATAAATTAATTCGTGAGTATAAGGTTGTAGCGTACGTGAAACTCTCCTCCATTTAAATGAAAAAATTTGCAAAGGTAAAAGGAACTCGACGGAATGCGTTTTTTTACGACCCGTGAAACTTTTAACATAGGGGATCGTGAAACCCCTTTAAGTCATTTTTTTTACGGGGATACACAGGCGACATGTGTTGCAGGCCGGCCCGGTGGTAGTGAAGTGTTTTATGTGGGAAAGCGAGAGGGGCTAAAAGTAGGTGTTCCCCCCATGTGTGTGTCTGCCTAAAAAGGGAACGCCGTTCTCATCCACTATAACGGCGTCACCCCGACCGCCCCGCGGCCCAAGGGGGGCGGGGCTACATGGTCAAAACAAGCTAAACTCGGGGCACTGGGACCGAAACCCAAGATCAGGCATTAAGGTATACCCTGGGTACGCTCTGTAGTATTCAGCGGGAGACACTTAGCAAAACACTCAAAAAATTTATTTTCCGGTATCAAACTCAAAAGTCATATTTTAGGGGGAAAAATTCCCGAAAGGCTAATATCGCGGGGAATGTATTATCGTCCACCCTATATTTTTTCAAAAAAAATACTCCTATTTTCCTAATATGCCATAAATAAGGGATTTAAAGGGAATTTTGCCTTATTTCCCATTAAATAGGGCTATATTCGGAATATACCTAAACATCGCCCCCCGCTGGTTACTGAACCTGATGCTGAACCAAGCAAGGGCCCCTGATTGGGTGAGGGGGTCCCGCCTCGTGCCCTTTTACGTGGGGCCATTATATTTAAAACGAATAGTCACTTTTTTATTCGTGGACCGTTATGGATTTATAGCCTTTTTTGAAAATTCCCCGCTCTTTTTTGACTTCCCTTAAAGTTGCGTACTTAAGGCTTTGTAAAATAAATAAAATTAAACATCACTAAAACCGTAGATTTTAGGGATATTTTGTTGATAAATTTTTTTTTACATCAATGGGGGGATTTTTTTGGGATTTTAATATATTTCGATATTTTTCCCCCTCGTTTTATGTATTAAACACGGCTGATGGCTGTATTTTGTTTTTTATTTTAGGCGGTTTTTGTTACAGTTTAACGTCTAATTGTTCCTCTTTTAAATAGCTGGAGGGTATTGTGTTGATTAGCTTGCCTCAGGCGCATGTGTTTTGTGGTTTTATGTCGTGTTTTTCATGTTATGGGGTACATCTGATCAGTGGTTGAAAGGTCCAAATTTCAAAAAAAAAAAATTTATTGCTCCATGTTTCAACTGAAAAGGGGGTCTGTTACTGTTTTTAAGAACACACAATTAGTATTTGCCCATATTTTTTCACGAATTATTAGCCTTGGGTAAAAGTCGATTTTTTTATGGTAAATTTGGGGTTTTTTCGGCCATCTTTTTTTACGGGATATTTCTTTTTTTCTTCGTATTTTATTGTTTTTTTTTTTGGCTTATTGGTTCTTTTATCATTATTTACTTTTTTCTTGTTGATTTATTTTTATTTTTAATTTTGATTATAAGGGGAAAAGTTGAGTCCGAGTTTGGGTTCAAGACAAGGGGCTCTGACCAGCTCTTTTATGAGTCACAGCGGCCATATTGGGGAAATTTATTCTTATTCTTACATATAACCTCAATTTCGCCTCCCCGTGCAAAATTTAGGGTATGTAAGGAGTAAGGAAGGCTATGGGGCGTATGCATGATATTACCCATTGACAAAAAACAATTATGCATGATAAAAAGGAAAAATGGGTAAAATTTTTGGGTTCACTATCTTATTTCTCTTATTTTCTTTTGCTTTTTTACCTCAATTTACGGGTTCCCCTTTCAATATTTAAGGCTTTTAAGGGGTAAGAAAGGGTGTGGGGCTGTATTGCAGATATAACACCCCAAGCAGAGGCAATATATTCACGTAAAAGGGTAAAAAAGGGGTATTCTGGGTAAAAAAAAAATTTCCCTATTAAAAAAAAAAAAGCCCCTTTTTTTTATTCCTAATTGATTTTTATTGTTTGTGTCCCACTAATAACTTTTGGGCTAAATCCCCCGTTTTTTTTATAAGGGGGCGAGGGGTAGTGCAAAAACAAAGGGGGGGTGAAAGGGGGGGTAAGAGGTATAAGATTATTTTATTTCCCCTATAAACTAGGAAATGAAGTGGAACTACTACCGTAAAAACACTTTAGTCGCCACCCCCCTAATGTCGCCAGACGCCATTTTCGAATTATAGCATCATACTGATTGTAGTGCCGGAAAATGATACCCAGTATTTTTTATCATGATGTATAATCTACCCGTTTTTAGCTTGTTTTTTTGCTTTTACTGCAAGTATATCGGCTTCAAAAATTTTACTACTCGTTTTTTTTTTCGGGGGGACGACACGGCGGGGGAGCTCTTGCGTATAGTTTTCACTTAAATTTTGGGGGGCAATGATCTATTTAAATTTTTTTTATATTAATCCTCTCAATGCAAAAAAACCTTTAGGGTTTTACTTATGATGACATATTTAAGTTTTACGGGGTCCCCGTCAAAATTTTATTTTTTACTGTCGAAAGTGCTTCCGTCGAAAATTCCTGTAATCCTAGCAATACCGAACAGTTAGGGTTTGGTTTTGTTGGGTAGTTATCCAATGTTCAGGTTGGGTTAGTGAACAAGCTGGGTCGGGGGGGGGGGGGGGGTAAATTTCCAGATGAACACCGAACTTGCTTTGGTGAACGAAACTATTTTTCTGGTGAGTTTTGATGTGTTTTGAATGAATCTGCTAACTGTTTCTGTCACAAATCTTTTTTGTGTGTGTGATTTGCAACAAAAAATGATAAAAAAAACAAATTGAACCCAGCCGAACCTATACTTAACCTAACCTTTACCTAACATAACCTATACCTAACCTTTTCCCTATACCTAACATAACATAATCTAACATAACCCTTACCTAACACACACACAAAAAAAAAAAATTGCGACAAACAGTTAGCAGATTAATTCAAAACTCACCAGAAAAAAATAGTTTCGTCCACCAAAGTGAATTCGGTGTTCATCTGGAATAATACTGGGGGGTTATGAGGGGGCGCAACCCCCACTTACAACCGTATGGATCAAGCTTCCACCAACCTGCCCATGTGGCTAGACATCGTCACCAAGATTTTGATGTTATGGATTTAGATTTTTCCTTCATTCACTCTGTCCTATAATGTGTTTGATAGAGGTGATAGTGTACACCTTTGTCCTATAATGTGTTTGATAGAGGTGATAGTGTACACCTTTGTCCTATAATGTGTTTGATAGAGGTGATAGTGTACACCTTTGTCCTATAATGTGTTTGATATAGGTGATAGTGTACACCTTTGTCCTATAATGTGTTTGATATAGGTGATAGTGTACACCTTTGTCCTATAATGTGTTTGATATAGGTGATAGTGTACACCTTTGTCCTATAATGTGTTTGATAGAGGTGATAGTGTACACCTTTGTCCTATAATGTGTTTGATAGAGGTGATAGTGTACACCTTTGTCCTATAATGTGTTTGATAGAGGTGATAGTGTACACCTTTGTCCTATAATGTGTTTGATAGAGGTGATAGTGTACACCTTTGTCCTATAATGTGTTTGATAGAGGTGATAGTGTACACCTTTGTCCTATAATGTGTTTGATAGAGGTGATAGTGTACACCTTTGTCCTATAATGTGTTTGATAGAGGTGATAGTGTACACCTTTGTCCTATAATGTGTTTGATAGAGGTGATAGTGTACACCTTTGTCCTATAATGTGTTTGATAGAGGTGATAGTGTACACCTTTGTCCTATAATGTGTTTGATAGAGGTGATAGTGTACACCTTTGTCCTATAATGTGTTTGATAGAGGTGATAGTGTACACCTTTGTCCTATAATGTGTTTGATAGAGGTGATAGTGTACACCTTTGTCCTATAATGTGTTTGATAGAGGTGATAGTGTACACCTTTGTCCTATAATGTGTTTGATAGAGGTGATAGTGTACACCTTTGTCCTATAATGTGTTTGATAGAGGTGATAGTGTACACCTTTGTCCTATAATGTGTTTGATAGAGGTGATAGTGTACACCTTTGTCCTATAATGTGTTTGATAGAGGTGATAGTGTACACCTTATTCCTTAATTTGTAACTTGATATCTGATAGAGGTGATAGTGTACACCTTTGTCCTATAATGTGTTTGATAGAGGTGATAGTGTACACCTTAATCTTCCCTTTGTAACTTGAATATCCTGACGAGGTGCAACTCAAATCCACCTTGGAACCCAAAACCCAGATTTTTCATAGTCTTTATTTCATCGTCTGACAGGGTTTTGAGGAACATAACCTGTTGAATAACAAGACCTGTCTGTATGGACATTTTGTGCATCTATCGGTCTAAAGAATCAGTTTGTTCCATGAACACATTTATGGGGTATGAAGTCAGTACTTTATTCTGGACTGTTGCCTGACGTTCACAGGTATTAGTGGTACCTCATCTTGCCAGAATCCAGGCCTGCAAGTTTTTTGTGTGTCCTGAACACAGGAATGATGGCGGCTTTTCATAGAACGTAGCAGATGCACTACTTAATAGTCTTGGACTATCGACTCTTTATTGAACCTTAGGCATTGTACCTCATCTTGCAGGAATGAGTAGCCTGCACTCTTTATAGAACCTTAGGCATGTGTACCCTCATCTTGCAGGAATGAGTGGCCTGCACTCTTTATAGAACCTTAGGCATGTGTACCCTCATCTTGCAGGAATGAGTGGCCTGCACTCTTTATAGAACCTTAGGCATGTGTACCCTCATCTTGCAGGAATGAGTAGCCTGCACTCTTTATTGAACCTTAGGCATGTGTACCCTCATCTTGCAGGAATGAGTGGCCTGCACTCTTTATGAACCTTAGGCATGTGTACCCTCATCTTGCAGGAATGAGTGGCCTGCACTCTTTATTGAACCTTAGGCATGTGTACCCTCATCTTGCAGGAATGAGTGGCCTGCACTCTTTATTGAACCTTAGGCATGTGTACCCTCATCTTGCAGGAATGAGTGGCCTGCACTCTTTATAGAACCTTAGGCATGTGTACCTCATCTTGCAGGAATGAGTGGCCTGCACTCTTTATTGAACCTTAGGCATGTGTACCCTCATCTTGCAGGAATGAGTGGCCTGCACTCTTTATTGGTAGACTTTTCAGTAATTTTTGGTAATTATCTGAGGCTTGAAATAACAACTAGTCTCATCTTTTTCTTGGTACAGGTTTTTGCATGATTTACATTGTTTTTGTATGCCTGATTTATTTACCTTTTGGGATTCCTTTGAATGCTGAATCACTGGCTGTAGCATTCCCTAAATATATATTTCTCAATGTTTGTGTGAAAGTTTTATTCTTATGAGATGAAGGCTGGTATCTAGACCTTAGATGAATAAATATACTTTGTGTTGCGTGTAATGAATGTGTCAGCTTTTGTGGACTTCTACAGTAATTATTACAAAATTTAAAACATTCTTCATTGCAGTGTATTTACAACAAAATATTCATTATCAAGAGTTTCCTAAAGGGGAAATTTCATTATATGATTATAGTTACAGCAGCAGTTCTTGACTTGTGAACAGCTAGATGACATCACTTTATTTATTATTCAGTCAACAATTGATTTATTTTATAATGGGGCAGATTATGGATTACCAACTCCTAGAACACCAACGTCGGGCATGACAGGAAATAAAATATATGAAGATCCAAAGATAATGAGTGAAATTTTAAATATAAATTTCCAGCATGTATCCACGTAAGAATAAAAATTCAGCTGACTGCAAGGAATGAAAAGGTCCTGAAATACAGTAGTGGAAAATACAAATAAAGAAGGAGAAAGTTTGTGAATTGTTGAAGGAATTGGGAGGAGAGGAAAGCAATAGGACCAGATGGAGTGTCGGGTTATGTTTTAAAAGAGTGCAAAAGCAGTTGGTTGAACCAATATATGATATATTATAGTGCTTAACAACGGGAAAAGTGCCAAAGGAGTGGCAGAGCGGATATAGTGACAATATATAAATGTGGAAAGAAGGATGAACCATTAAATTATAGACCCGTGTCATTGACTAGCACAGTATGCAAGATATGTGAGCAAATAATAAAAAGCAATAGGACGGAATATTTGGAAAATGAAGGTAGGTATAATTACAGACCGGCAGTATGTATGGTCTTAGGACCATTCATGTGCTTAGTAAATAAAATCTGTATGATGCCCGTGTGTGTGTGGTTGTTACATTTTGATGGTAAAGTATGTCAAAGTTTGCTGCATTATTTTTTTCTTTTCTTTTTAGTTAAAACCCCAGTAGACCTCGATAGGCCTGAAGATGTGGGCCTCCCGGGAACTCGCAATTTTCATCTAAAGACAGACAAAGATGTTTCTGTTGGAATATGGTAAGTTCTGGAACCACATATACCAGATCAAGGAAGCTCCACTGTACACTAAAATAAATGAGTGATAGCATGATCATTTTAAGTTATATTTCTTATTTGAACATGTAAGCAAATGTTGAACCATCTGTATTCTACATGAACATAAGAAAATAAGGAAGCTACACGAGGTAGTTCCTGCTACTTAACACTACCTACATCCACCTTTCATCCCCATCCATGAATTTATCTAGCCTCCCTTTAAAGCTCTCTAATGACTCCGCACTAACTACCTGTCTACTGAGTCCATACCAATCATTTACCACCCTATTTGTGAACCGGTTTGCCCTATTTCTTTTGGTTTTAATCTACATTACTAATTAATCTGTATATTTCAGGCATATACTTCCAGGTTCACTCATACACTCCGTCCCTGATGATGAGAAGGAGAGGGAGGCATGGTATGAACGCAGCCTGAAAAGGGAGCAGCCCGTCATTCTGTACCTACACGGCAATAAAGGATCCAGAGCGGAGAGTCACAGAGTTGAACTTTACAATAAACTGAGAAAAATGGATTACCACATTATTGCACTGGATTATAGAGGTAAGGATGGCATTCTTTTTGTCCACAATTCAGTGTACTTGTCATTATTATTTTCTTTTTTATTGATGTACCCAAAGACTACTGTATACTGGACTTGCTACTCGTGCCCCGCGCCAACCCGCCCATGACCAGTGGAGGCCAGTTTTGCGATTCCTGCCATTTTAGAACATCACCCCTATTTCCCTTCCTAAGGTTTATCAGTATATATGATATACCCTTATCTTCGTAACTGTTTGTTCTATAATATTATCAAATAAGAAACAGTAAAATACACTAAAGAAATGCCATTATGAGAGAGTTAAGAAATATGCATGACCTCAATATATACTTAAACTCTTCGCCATTTGATATTTTGCGAGAAAACATTTTAGATGCTAGCGATAGAAAGAAGCGGATTTTCATTAGCTTTCCATTGATATATTTCGTTTTCTGATAAATGAATTACCACCATGCCTAAATTAACGTTAACTAAAAAAATAACATCATCAACCGTATCGGCAAGTAAAAAAGTGTTCCATGAATACAGTAGACTATGGCATATCAGTATAAATGATACACTGTTATCTTCGTGAATGTTTGTTCTATAATATTATCAAATAAAAAACTGTAAAATACACTAAAGAAATTCCATTATGAGACTCTGAAGAAATATGCATGAACTTATATTCACTTAAACTCATCGCTATTTGATATTTTGCATGAAGACTTTTTACATGCAATATATCAATAGAAGCGGAATTTAATTAGCTTTCCATTGCTATATTTCATTTTCTGATAAATGAATTAGAACCATGCATAAATTAGCGTTAACTAAATAAATAACATCATCCATCGGGTAATTATCCCGATAGATGATGTTATTTTTTTAGTTAACGCTAATTTATGCATGGTTCTAATTCATTTATCAGAAAACAAAATATAGCAATGGAAAGGTAATGAAAATCCACTTCTTTCTATCGCTAGCATCTAAAATGTTTTCTCGCAAAATATTAAATGGCGATGAGTTCAAGTGAATATTAAGTTCATGCATATTTCTTAACTCTCTCATAATGGCATTTCTTTATTGCATTTTACTGTTTTTTATTTGATAATATTATAGAACAAACATTTATGAAGATAACGGTATATCATATATACTGATAAACAATAGGAAGGGAAAAGGGAGTGATGTTCGAAAATGGCAGGAATCGCAAAACTGGCCTCCACTGGAAATAGCCCAAAATGAGTAGCAAGTCCAGTATAGAGTAGTCTTTGATGTACCTTTTAATCACAGCATATAGCTTCTCTACCGTAGATAACACTATAGTCGCCAGTCACTCGCCACTGCACTAATGTCGTCAGGTACAATATATTACGAATTTTAGCATCACTGCAGACTTTTATGTGCCACTGAAGACATGTAGTGTGATGTACATAATATAAACTACTGTGCATGCGTCTTCAGTGGCACATAAAAGTCTGTAGTGAAGCTAAAATTTGTAATATATTGTGCCTGGCGACATTAGTGCAGTGGCGAGTGACTGGCGACTATAGTGTTATCTACGGTAGCCCTTTTCATTTTATGTCAAAATTTATGTTGAATTGATGTCAATTTTATGTCACCCTTTTCACTTCTATGTTATTTTCTTTATGAATTTACTTATTTATTTATCTATGTATCTATTTGTTTATTCATTTACGCTAATGTACATGTTAAATTTGTTTCTATTGACTTAGGCAATGATTTCACCACTTTGATTTAATATATAAAGTCTAGGAAAGCACCCCTATTAATCCCATTGAATCCCTATTAATCCCTATTAATCCCATTGAATCCCTATTAATCCCTATTAATCCCATTGAATCCCTATTAATCCTATTAATCCCATTGAATCCCTATTAATCCCATTGAATCCCTATTAATCCCTATTAATCCCATTGAATCCCTATTAATCCCATTGAATCCCTATTAATCCCATTGAATCCCTATTAATCCCATTGAATCCCTATTAATCCCATTGAATCCCTATTAATCCCATTGAATAGTGGTCAATATATGATGAATCCCTATACGATATACGATTGGGTTTTCAGTAACTATCCCGATTGTATAACGAGGGAGCACTACACTTTGAACCTCTACGCAATCTAACAAATATGCATAGTGTCCTATTTTTGAGAGAAAGAAATGATAATAATAAAATTCAGAGAAAACCACTGGAATTCTGGAAGCTAAATAATTCTGTGATACTTTGGTTATCACTGACTATGTTGTAATACGTTGTTCTGGGTTGGATCAGTGTCCATGTGTGACTGACAAATCTTTTTCCATCATAGGTTATGGCGATCTCCTTCCCCCAACACATACACATCCTTCCTCTGCTCTAACCCTACTGCTGTAACAATTCGTTCCTCTCCCCTTCCCTCACCGTTTCACTCTGTCTCTATAACTCCTCCCCTTTATTATGCTTTGCCATAGTGCCATGTGACCTCTGATGTCTGGCACGTTTTCCCTTTTTAGCATTAATTCAATTCAATTCATAGGTTTTGGTGACTCCTCCTCTGTGGCTCCCAGTGAAGAAGGTTTGGTGGCAGATGTGAAGGTTGTGTTCCTGTACCTTCATGAGAAAGCAGGCAAATCCCCTCTCTTTGTGTGGGGACATTCTCTGGGAACGGGGTAAGGCAATCTTATCCACAAACAGCTACCCACTTAAATTCAGGCAGATAGGTTTAACCCCTTGAGACCCAGAACGTAATTTTCATTGTAATTTATCTACCATAAGACGATTTTTAGTGACTATAAGCAATATTTTATAGATATGACCTGTTTACTATCCATGTCGACTACTAATTTGGTATATTTAGTTACTTTTCGTAATTTTATGGCTAACAACAGACGATTTATTTATAGCCAAGGCAAGATCTGGGCGTGAAGGGGTTAAATTAAATTCACAAATATTATTATGGTCTATCGATCTGTCTACCTATCTCTGAAGCATGCTTATACCTATGCCTAAGTTTACTAAGTGTGCCCACATGAAGGAAAGAATAGGCTAAGCTACCACAGGGAAGGAGCAGCTTATTTGGTAGTTGTGATTCCCAACACTTCATGACAGCTCTTCTTCAGTAACTATATCAACTTATCGCATCTTACTTAACCCCTTGACGCCCAGATCTTTCCTTTACTATAATAAAATTGTCTGTTGTCGAGCCATAAAATTACGAAAGGTAACTGAATATACCAAATTAGTTAGTGGACAAGGATACTAAATTGGTCATAGCTATAAATATTGCTTAGTCACTAAAAATCATCTACTGGTACCCAAATTACAATGGAAATTACGTTCTGGGTCTCAAGGGGTTAAATCTCATCTATTATGATGCTGCCTCTGTGCAAAGCTTATCCTTCTTAGAAAAACTAATATGCATGTTATTATAGTATGTTATATTATATATCACTGTTGTTGGAACTTGGTAATGCATCCCCATTCAACCAATATATTTTTCCCTTAGATATAAGATAATTTGATATACAAACAGACTTAATGAAACATGTACTTGCATCATCGAGATCTTTCTGCATTCGATTGTAATGCTCTATGCCTGTATGCCTCTCATCAGGGGCTCCCATGGCCATGCATAGCCCTGGGCATGTTAACCCCTTCACATCCAGAGCTTTCCTTTGCTGTATAAAAATCTGTTATCAGCCATAAAATTACGAAAACTAACTTAGCCCCTTGAGACCCAGAGCGTAATTTCCATTGTAATTTGGGTACCATTATACTATTTTAATTAATATAAGCAATGTTTTATAGCTATGACCTGTTTAGTATCCTTGTCCACTAGCTTATCTGGTATATTAAGTTACTTTTTTTTAAGCTTATGGCTAACTACAGACAATTTTATATAGCCAAGGAAAGATCTGGGCGTGAAGGGGTTAATATACCAAATTAACTAGTGGACATTGGACAAGCTAGGATACTAAACAGGTCATATCTATTAAAATATTGCTTCTATTCATTGACATTGTCTAATGGTATCTAAATTACAATGGAAATTACGTTGTGGGCCTCAAGGGGTTAAGTAAAAAATAGCCTCATCCTAGCTTTCTTATTTGCAGGGTGGCGTGTCATGCTCTGTCTGAGCTTTGTCAAGAAGGCAAGTGTCCACAGGGCCTGGTGTTGGAGGCTCCCTTCAACAATCTACACGATGAAATAAAACTGAATCCTCTTTCTCGGGTAATGTCAGATGTTTGTTTGTCATCATAATTGTCATGCTCCCTTACTTGTCATAGTTTGTGCCATCTATCTGTTTCCATTGTCTTCTCTTCTCTGCACGAGTGTCAGGATGATATTTCTTATTTAATGAGTATGACATGAAAAAAAAAGTCCTTTATTACAAGTGATGAAGATGAGAAACTTTCAGGCCTCAAAGTGATAAATCCTTTGATAATAAGGAATTCAGTAAGTTCACCACATGTTGTTTATTTTAAATTTTGCTTTTTTATTCACAGGTCTTCTACAGTTTGCCATACTTTGACTGGGCTTTTATTGATCCAATACGAGATTCTGGGAATGAATTCAAGAGTGACATTCACGTCACCCATATTTCCTGTCCGATGTTGATCTCCACGCGCAAGATGACTCCGTGGTGCCTGTGCAACTCGGGAGAAAGGTGAGACATTTTCTGAGTGGAATTTATTAACCCCTTGAGCCCAGAACGTAATTTCCATTGTAATTTGGCTACCATAAGACAATTTTAATGAATATAAGCAAGATTTTATCGATATGACCTGTTTAGTATCGTTGTCCACTAACTAATTTGGTATATTTAAGCTACTTTTCGTAATTTTATGGCTAACAACAGACAATTTTATATATTAGAAAGATCTGGGCATGAAGGGGTTAAGTATTTAATGCCTGACTTTTACATATAGTGGAGTATGGGCAGCAATGGGGCAGCAGTTGCTAACAATCCAATTCAGTCCTTGAACCATCCTGCTGTAACAATCCGTTCCTCTCCCCTTGCCCTCACTGTTTCACTCTCTCTATAATGCTAAAAAGGGAAAATGTGCCAGACATGGAGGTCATATGGCACTGGCAAAGCATAATGAAGGGGAGGGGTCACAGAGAAAGAGTGAAACGGTGAGGGAAGGGGAAAGGAACGGAACGTTATAGCAGTAGGGTTAGATCAGAAGAAGGATGTGTATTTGTTGGGGGAAGGAGATCATAAATTGGGAAATGGATGGTTCTCTATAACCCCTCCCCTTTTTTATGCTTTGCCATAGTGCCATATGACCTCTGATGTTTGGCGCATTTCCCCATTTTTTGGCATTAAATCAATCAATCAATCCAGTCCTTGAACAATCCAACTACGTAGCAAATAAAAAAAGTTCCTACCCACAATCCTCTGCGACGCTGTTAATGAGTTCGAAGCACAAACATAGCCTTTCAATATAAGCTTTGAAAAACAATACTACAAAACTATACCAACACTATTACTAACTCACATTTACTAATATTTAAGACTTAGATAACGTTATAGGTCAAGAATTATTGTTCTAAGGTCAACAGGTTAGGGCGTGGGAAGGAAATAAGGGAAAGGTTTAGTGTTTCGAAGCAGTGTTGAGTTATTTGAGTAATCTGGCACAAGCGACAGTCGAGAGTGAGCCAGCGAGGGAGCAGGACGCGTGTGCAGGCAGCTGGGAGGAGACTGAGGATTAGTTTTGGCCAAACAACACTTTATTTTGATGATTTTCTTCATATTTCTGCAACGTAAGTTAAGTAGAGAAAAAGAGAGTGAGAGGAATGAGTGGGCAGTGGCGGATCTAGGGGGTGGCCACGGGCCACGGCCACCCTTGAAGTCTCATTGGCCACCCCAGTCTGAATCAAGAGGTCTAATGAAAATTCAACCATTTCTTTTAAATGGCTATGCCATGGCCACCCCACACTAGATCTGTGTCCAACCTTGGCCACCCCAGTCACCATGTCCTGGCAGCGCTACTGTGAGTGGGAGGGGGAGGGAGGGGTTGAGAGCTTACGTGTGATTTGAGGTTGTTTAGTCCTCCCTGCAAAGTAATGGCTGTTGCCTCGTTATCTTTCTACCTTATATAATGTCAGATCAGCTATAACCCGTGGCGTAGCTAGGGGGAGGTCAGTGGCGGAACAAGGGGTGTAAACATGGGGGGGGGCCACCATAGTTTTCATATATATCATGTTGCTAAAGATCCATTTATGAGTTAAATTTGAGATTAACATTATAAGCTGATTTTCTTCTCAGTATGATACCAATTTATCTACCGGTAGTTATTCAAAGAAGGGGCACCGCCCTGAAATGGGGGGCACGTGCCCCCCCCATGAGAATCCGGAGCCCCCCAGGTGCGTGTGGGGGGGGGGGGGCTGTGGACACCTGCAAGAAAGAGGCAGCCTGTGTGAAGGGGTGCAGGGCGTCCCTCGGGGAGTAATTACTGAAGTGGAGGTCAAAGTGCTGTGATCCTGCCTCCTCTCTTTCTTTTTGTCTCTTTCTTGCACACCACTATCACAACTGCCACTACAGGGGATGAGGGGGTGGTGGTGGAGAGTTGGTGGTATAATTTTGATGATGGTGTTGGTGGTGGAGTGGTGATGAGGGTAGTCATTTTTGGTTGTAAGAAGGTATCTAAACTTCGATAATGGGAGTCAATGGGAAAATATATTTCTTTTAACACATTTTTGCTTCAGGCAAGATTTTCCCAGAACTTAACTCCTCCGTTAAATTGGGTTTAGATTTATAGTAGACTTGGCATATTTTTCAAGAAAAGTGAAGTTTTTAGGAAATATGAAAACTCTGTATTTTAAGAATACACTGATTATTTAAGTTTTTAGAGGATCTATTCCTCTGTAATCTTTGCAAATATATATATATATTCTAATTAACTAACAATGTTATTTATGTGAGCAGTTTATGAGTTGATAGCCTTGTACCCTTGTTATGTTTCCAGCTGTACAAGGCGGCTCAAAAGGCCCGGGTCTCAGGCGCCATGCCCGTCACCTATGTGGAGGTGTTGGCCAAGTATGGCTGTGGTCATCTAGACATTCCTCGTGCACCAGAATTCACATCCACGATCAGGTAAGATTTGATGCAACCAGAAGGAACATTTCTTTCAGGAAGTGTCTACGGTGGAACCTCAGTTTCCGTCATTGATTTGTTCGTGGGTCAAGGTAAAAAACCAAAAATGGCCAAAAACAAAGCAGTGTTCTCCATTAAAATACATGTAATTAAAGATCATTGCTTCTGGAACTGAAAAAAATTATCCCCCCACTAAATTTTTGTTTTCTATCTCTGATGCCCGTCGAAAGACAAAAGTCTTTATTTATTCCTGCCCTTGCACTCCCGCCTTGCATTTATTATTTTCTTTTCAACTTCCAGCTATAGCACCTGTAGGCCATAGCACCACCAGGGCTCGGATGGTAGGCCCTGAAGGTTTATTTGAGGGCTATGATGGCCTAGTTGGCCCCTGCCCATGGTGGCGCAGGCAGGATGTTTTACAGAGGCGCCTGTTATTAGAGGATCATGCCGCCCCCGTGTCCACTAATGCACTCACTGTCGAAGGTAGAGTTAATGTTCAGCATGTGCGTGTTATTAAGCCACTCGACGATTGCAGAAAGATTTTGGCACATGGAGGGAATCTAACCCGGGACACAGAGCTCAGCACGTGCAGGCACTAACCACTCAGCCACCGCCTCCCCATAAGGCTCTGCCCCATAATCCTCTGACCCTCTCATTTTTCTCTAGGCTCCATACTCTCACATACTCTTAGCACTTGTCTCCTATTTCACTGGGGTTCCTCCAGTCACTACCATGTAACTACACTCGTGGATAATCTCTTAGTCATCTCACTTTCTGCAATCTATCTAACCACCCCATTGTTGTCTGGCAAAAATATGGGAAAAATTTTGAAAAACTTCCTGAGCCATGACGTTGCCTCAATAGGTGTGACATAGAAGTTTCAGAGTAAATTTTTCAATCATTACAGTTATGTGTAGTTTCCCCACCCCCCACACTCTACGTGTCAGTGCTATGTGTGCAAGGCGATGCTATAATATTTGTGTATTTGTGCTATAATAATTATGATGAACTGTGGCATTGTTTAGGTCTTAATCAAGGGAAACTAAAACTAATAAACAAGGTAGGCTTTTTGCATTCCATCCAGGGAAGTTATATAATGGGACATGATTTTTAAACATAGCATTAAACCATCAACCCCTTCACGCCCAGATCTTTCCTTTGCTATATAAAATTGTCTTGTTAAGCATTAAACCATTAACCCCTTCACGCCCAGATCTTTCCTTTGCTATATAAAATTGTCTGTTGTTAGCCATAAAATTACGAAAAGTAACTTAATATACCAAATTAACTAGTGGACAAGGATACTAAGCAGGTTATAGCTATTAAAATATTGCTTATATTCATTAAAATTGTCTAATGGTAGCTAAATTACAATATAAATTACGTTGTGGGCCTCAAGGGGTTAACACAGTAATTCATTAGTCCATTGTTGCGGGATACAACAAGCAATGTATGACACTTTTCACTTCATACTGTCAGTTTTAGAAATTATTTTTATTCTGTATTTAGAGTAAGAGTAAGAGTAAGCAGATCTTATGTTCTTATGTATTTTTGTTTTAGTTTGTTCTAATGCTACTTAAATTTTTCTAGGAAATTTCTGGACAAACCATAAACAGAACCCTGACATTGACTTGCATTCCGTGACCCTTGATAATGGAGCCGAGTATTACCGTGAAAAAGAAACATCCGAAGAACAAGCAGAGGTTTCAATGGGAATGGTAAGTTTTTTATATATATATATATATACATTGATGATCATCTCAAATGCTTCTCCATCCAGAACAATAAATAAAATAGGGTAAATTTCCAGTTTGTCACCGAATTCACTTTGGTGGACGAAACTATTTTTCTCTGGTGTGTTTTGAATGAATCTGTGAACCGTTTCTGTCGCAAATCACTTTTTGTGTGTGTGTGTGTCTGATTTGAGACTAAAATTATAGATCACAAATTGAACCTAACCTAACGTTTACCTAAAAAAAAAAAAAAAAGTTTTTTGTGACAGAAACGGTTAACAGATTAATTCAAAACACATCAAAACTCACCAGAAAAAAAAAAAATCGTCCACCAAAGTGAATTCGGTGTCAAACTGGAATAATACCAAAAATAGTTAACGATAATAAGTGTAATAATAAGTATTACCTATTTGTAATTAGTAAAAGTTTGAAATGGGTTATCACACCTTTATTCAGTAGCTAACTTCAGCAACCTGTCAAAACGTATTTACAGTAACTTTCTTATCACCAGTACTTTTTACATTGCACATACTACTTATTAAATACAAAAGAAGTCATTTTAACCCCTTCACGCCCAGATCTCTCCTTTGCTATATAAAATGGTCTATTGTTAGCCATAAAACTACGAAAAGTAACTTAATATTCCAAATTAGCTAGTGGAAAAAGGATACTAAACAGGTCACATCTATAAAATATTGCTTATATTCACTAAAAATTGTCTAGTGGTGTACCCAAATTACAATGGAAATTACGTTATGGACCTTAAGGGGTTAATGTATCTAGTCAATTCTAGATTAATTATAATTGTACATTTAAGACAATTTTTGACATTGTGTATGTGAGTAGCCTTGATATTTGTAGATTCACTGATGGGAATCACTTTTATGAAATATGTTTATGTTGAAAATGCATGAATTTTTACTAGGTATCATTTTGTATATGCGAAGTATACATTTATATTTATTTATTTATGAGAGAGAGAGAGAGAGATTGGAGCTGCTCTGAGTTTTCACTGGAAGGTCTTGTGTGAAAAAAATAATTTACTTTAACTTTTGGATAAATCAATATAAAGTAAATATAATTATTAAATACCGTGGAGAAAAATTTTGACGCAATATAGATTAAATGTACAATTGAAAAGATTTCATATTTTTTATTTTTTTGTATTTTTCTAAATCTAAACTATATTTAATTATCCATACTGTAATTATTCAAAGTAAAAATTACCAAAAAAAACTAGAGAAAAGATAAGGGAACATTATAATCACCGAGATACAGTATTTATTTTATTGATCATATTCATAGTTATTTATTATCAGAAAAGTATGTAGTATCATTCACAGTTATTATTATTCTGTGTATTTATTAATCATTCATTCAGTTATTAATTATTATTAATTTATTTATTAAGCATTCATATACGGAGAACCTCGTTTAACCGGCATCTAAAACAACGGCACTAATCGACCCAGTTTTCCTTCACTGATAAACTCTGGAACTCTCTTCCTGATTCTATTTTTCCACTTTCCTATGACTTACATCTTTTCAAAAGAAGAGTAACAAGACACCTCCCTCACTAAATTGGCTCACCCCTCTTTTTTATTTTATTCTCTGACTGTCTTCTTTATAGGGACTGGCAACTAAGCGGGCTTTGTGTTACCCATTTTTGTTGTGCCCTTGGCCAGTTCCTTGTGATGGAAAAAAAAAAAAAAAAAAAAAGGGGATTTTGGGCGATTTTATAAGAGTAACTCTCAAAACAACGGCAAAATGAGTTATCCGGCATGCGCTCCCCCCCGAGGGTGCCTGATAAACGAGGTTCTCCTGTAGTTGATTATTTTTCTAAAGGCATGTCCAGACGAGCAAGCAGCGCAATTGGCGGACAAATTCTGCCGTGCATGCTCGTGAATGTTGTCCACACGGCAGTCGATGGATGGGCGGCCGTGCCCGACGATGCCAATTGGTCAGTGCATTTTTTAAGCAAATCTTATTGGGCGACATTCTTTGGATATCCAGAAAGGGAAAGGCCTACCTGTTAAAATAGTTTTTTGGATACATCAACTTCACCCTTTTGTATGTTGTGTATAAATAAAGATCCTATGCAGTAATAAGAATGCACTTCTGGATCTAACACACACAGATAAGATTAACCATTGTATCCAGGGAAGGTTTTTATGAACAAATATCTTGTCGCCCAGTAGCTTAAAATTGTTCTTACTGGGTGACAGTTTTCCATCACTGGGAGACATTTTGGTCGCCCAGTTAGCATGTAAAAAAATGCACTGCAGTAGGTTTTCGAGTGTGGAACGATAACCATAGTCTCCGGTACTACTGCGAAGAAAGTATTGCTATGTGTGTAAAGTTCCTAATGTGAACTGTGTTACAACGAAGTGATTAGTGGGAGACCTTCTATGGATCCCCAATGTTAACTTGCGTCTGGCAGCATCGTAGCTCCTCAAGCAACCGGGCACCACACGGTGATTTTGCTCAACAGGGAATAAGGCATTTTGATGGTTTGCTCGCCAATCCGGCCGCTCGTCTGGACATGAATTTAGTCCAGCGTTCATAATGTTGATTCTTTTACTAAGTCCATGATTCATACAGATTTTATTTATTTTTATAAGTCCATGATTCATACAGATTTTATTTATTTTTATAAGTCCATGATTCATACAGATTTTATTTATTTTTATAAGTCCATGATTCATACAGATTTTATTATTTTTATAAGTCCATGATTCATACAGATTTTATTATTTTTATAAGTTCATGATTCATACAGTTGATTATTTTACTAAGTCGTCCATGATTCACACAGATTTTAATTATTTTTATAATTCCGTGATTCACAGTTGATTATTATACTAAGTCATTCCTATTAATTTATACAGATTTTGATTATTATTCTAAGTCACAAATACTTACAAGATTGTCCGGAGATTATGTAAAAGGAAATTAAGAAAAGAACGAAAACTCGCTTACAATGTTTATTTGTATTAGATATATTATTTGTTGCCATGTATCAGTATATGTAATAGTAAGTAAGGCTGATGTATTATATGGTTTTACATTAACAATAATAAAACCTGTCCCAGCACAGTACTTTGTTTATCATTAATAATTCCTAACACTCTATCTCCGGAGAGGCTTTCAGGTATTTTCGACTTAATACTGTACACTATTTTTGGGAACTTTTTTATTTTTATTCGCAGTAATATTTGACTTGCATTAAATTTATATAATACATCTATTATATAATTGATATATTGAATGGTTTTCTTCTTCTTGATTCTACAGATTCAAAGTATGATTTTTATAGCATTATTATTTTAGTCTAAACTACCTGACACATTTGCTTCTTCACTATAACTAAAGTATTTATAAATCACCGCTCAAGAATAGTTATAAAAATATTTCTCGACTTCTAAATAAATGTAGTTAATAGAATATCGAAGCTCAACATCCTAACTACCGTCAATAACACTATAGTCGCCAGGCGCCATATATTACGAATGTTAGCATCACTACAGACTAGTTTGTGCCACTGAAGAGGCATGCACAGTAGTTAATATTATGTACCTGTTTTCAGTGGCACATAAGTCTGTAGTGATGCTAACATTTGCAATATATGGCGCCTGGCGACTAGTGTTGTTGACAGTAGGTAATACAGTTAAGTAATTATGAATCACCACTCAAGAGAAATGAATTGTTTCTTGACTTCTAAATAAATGTAGTTAAGAAGATATCAAATATAAACATTGATCTAGCTATTTGAAAAATGATAAATTTATATGCAATAGAATCGGCAGCATAATTACAGCTAAGTTAGTTCTTACAGCAACAATACAGTGGTTCTCATCATCTCGCCTGTAGTCTTGCTTATCAGTGACACCCAAAGACTTTATACTATCCTTGGTGACACCTGTAATACCTTAGAGGCCATCTTGCACAGGATGAGTGTTGCATTTTGACCCCAATACAAACAGGCTTTCTTCACCACAATCACTCTTTCTTCAACCATGCACGAACTGTAAGAAGAAAAAAATATTGATAAATAAATAAAATGAAATATTGAAGTGGTCATATAAATATCCCAGTACGTACTAGTAATCTAAGTTGTGAGGGAAAAATGTTGATAAATAAATAAAATGAAATTAACACCAGGACTTTTTCCACCACCATCAGTCTTTCTTCAAACTGTAGTGGGGGAAGAAAAAAATTATTAATGAATAAAATCAATTAAATAAGTAAAACAAAGCCTTGTTCCCTCCAGGGGTTGACTATGACATCCAGAGATAATCATATTTACTTTAAGAAGAAAAAAATGGGAGCATAAGCTAGACAACTTATACAATTTCAATTTTGCCGTCATCCCCTGCGGAGTAATCCCCTAACGCAACCATACACTGATTACTAAGAGCAATTACTGGATCACACTAGTCTACTGTCCAAACCAACCAACATTTTAAAACTATGTAGATGATATATCTAAACTTAAAATTGCCACCTTCACCACAGGAACTACCACGTGTAGGTCTCACGGCCTCTTGTAGCTTCCATGTTTTTATGTATACTATAATTAATCACAAAACCTCCCTATCCATGGTCATATAGTACCACCATAAATAAACTATACCTTCCTCCTCACCGTCTTATTACATTTCGACACTCAATCTCTTACTTTGGAAATCTATTCTAGTCAAGTCTTGCTGTGGAAATTATCCACCAACCACCCTCTCAATTGGTAAAGTGGTGGTTTTGTCCCCCCCCCCCCCCCCCCTTTATCCTGGCTTATCATATCACCTTCGTTTAGTACCATATCAGTCATACCATATCATCGCACTTCCCTCGTCATTCTGGCATACTATATCACCCTCGTTTAGTACCATATCACCCCGGAATCCCATATTCTACCATAGCCTACTTGCCATATCACCATGTCTTACCATATCATTCTATATAGCATACCTACCTACCATATAATACTGGCATATCATATAATTACCAGTAAAACGCCTTAATCGGCGAAGGACAAGCGAGCCCGTAGAAACCCACCACACGTGCGGTGGGTTTCGGGTGCGGCGTGCGGGTGCGGCGGGAGAGTCACCCGGACTCTCGATAGCAAGGAAATTTGTCTGCTGTCATCTAAAATGCATTTACCTTTGCCTTTTTACACTGAAACTGTAGGGATTGAATGGGGCTATCAGATGGCGAAGACCGCTTGTCAATCGGAAGCGGGATTCCAAAGAAATAAGCTCTTGAAAAGCGTGATGGTCGGCCGGGTTGGGTCGGGTCGGCCGCTTATCCCGAAAAAATCCGAGTGAGTGAGGACTAACGAGCGCTTTGCGCTCGCTCGTTTACCTTTGCCTTTTTACCCTGAAACTGTAGGGATTGAATGGGGCTATCAGATGGCGAAGACCGCTTGTCAATCGGAAGCGGGATTCCAAAGATATAAGCTCCTGAAAAGCGTGATGGTCGGCCGGGTCGGGTCGGCCGCTTATCACGGAAAAATCTGAGTGAGTGAGGACTCACGAGCGCTTCGCGCTCGCTCGTAATCACCCTGTCAACATACAGCCAACTGTAATACCATATCACCTTGTCATATATATTACCCTTGCATACCATATATCACCCAATGTAAGGAAATGTATGCAAGATTACTGAAGGAATATATAATAAAGGAAATGTATGCAAGATTACTGAAGGTATATGGTAAAGGAAATGTATGCAAGATTACTGAAGGTATATGGTAAAGGAAATGTATGCAAGATTACTGAAGGAATATATAATAAAGGAAATGTATGCAAGATTACTGAAGGTATATGGTAAAGGAAATGTATGCAAGATTACTGAAGGTATATGGTAAAGGAAATGTATGCAAGATTACTGAAGGTATATGCACCATGTTTATAACAAAATACGTAATGTAGAATATCAACACTTACAATAATTGTAGTTAGTATTTTGTTGCGTAGCCCTTCCTCTTGATGACCATTTGAAGGCGACTTGGTACACTGTCAGCAAGATTTTGAAGGAACTCAGGCTTAAATTCTTCCCAACACTTTCGGAGCTCCATTTCAAGCTTGGGGAGTGTAGAGGTGTCACGTGAGCGGAGTTTGCCTTTAATGATGGCCCAAAGATTTTCTGTGGGTGATATATCGGGGGAATTACCTGGCCAGTCATCTATTCTCCCAATCTTGCAGTCATCAAGCCACTGTATCACATCTCGAGCTGTGTGGCAGGATGCTCCATCCTGTTGGAAAATCTGTGCCTGTGTCTTTTCAAAGCAGGCCTCCAGGTGGTCATTTAAAAGATCAAAATACACCACTTTGTTAACAGTTGTGTTCTTTGGGAAAACAACTAAGTTCCCAATACCATGAAAAGAAAAGCAACCCCACACCATTAAACTGGGAAGGTGTTTTGTGGTCTTTAGTGTGTAGCGAGGCTCGGTGGGATCTGAGCCGGGGCGATGGTACACTTTTGCTGGTCCTCCTCTACTCACACAAAATGTCGTTTCGTCACTCCACAGTACAGCCCGCCACTTGTCGAGAGGCCAATCTCTATATTTCTTTGCAAAGTGAAGCCTTTTCTTCCTTTGACGGTCATTTATCAGTGGCTTATTCCGCAACCGGTAACACCTGTAGCCAAGGTCACGTTGCAAAGTTTCCTGTACAGTACGAAGCGACACATTACCAAGAAGAGTATGATTTTCCTCCTTCAGTTCTCTGGCTGTAATGCTAGGATTGGCATCAAGCTGTCGCCTTAACACGCTCCTGGTTCTGTTACACGTTTTTTTTGGTTTCCCTGGTTGTTTTTTGGGGAGCGGGAGATTCACCTCTCCGCCAGCCTTAAATCGGCGGATCAAATCTTGCACTGTTCTAAGCTTTAGTCCTTTAAGCTTGCAAATTTCCTTATTATTGATCCCAGCCTTATAAAGATCAATGATTGCTTGAATCGTTGCGACATCCGTATATTTTCCACCCATTATGTAATCCAGCAAAAACAGGCAAAAACACGGGATGTAGGGGAACGGTGCAGGCTATAAGTTCAAAATCATGCAAACTGTCAACCGCCTCTGAAGGGAGGAGAGGGAAGGAAACCCTACCTTCCACACACCAGTGAGTGTGCAAGATGATGTACGTCGCTGTTAGACATACGATTTATGCCTTCTGCATTTTTTTATAGCATGGGAAGCAACTTTAAATCTGCGCGGTAAATCTCGATGAACGGATTCTGGCGAAGAGATCATCCACGCAAGCCTGTATAATAAAGGAAATGTATGCAAGATTACTGAAGGTATATGGTAAAGGAAATGTATGCAAGATTACTGAAGGTATATGGTAAAGGAAATGTATGCAAGATTACTGATGGAATATAATAAAGGAAATGTATGCAAGATTACTGAAGAAATATTGAAGAAACTTGGGATAGGGGGTAGAAGGTAGACAGACAGAGAGAGATATTTGATAATAACAAAAGAAAATAAGAATATAAGGAAGCTACAAGAGGCTGGGAGACCTACATGCGATAGTTCCTGTTACTTAACACGGTAATAATGGACGAGGACTTCGCAGTCGTTTTCAGAGAAACCGACAAATTTTTCCTGGCCTACAATAGGTGCTTTTTCTAATGGTGATAGTTTTATTTTGCGCAAACCCATAAAAAAAAAAAAAAAATCACCGAATTTTATGGTATACCGTTTCCATTAAAAACACTGTATCTCCATCAGAAAAATCACTAAAACTTGGCCGGGAAAAATTAGTCAGGGTCTTATAGGTTTTAATGAAACCTAAACTAACCTTATAGGTTTTAATGAAACCTAACCTAACCTAACCTTTTAGGTTTTAATGAAACCTAACCTAACCTTATAGGTTTTAATGAAACCTGACCTAACCTTATAGGTTTTAATGAAACCTGACCTAACCTTATAGGTTTTAATGAAACCTATAAGGTTAGGTTAGGTATACTTTGTGGTTAAGGTTAGGTTAGGTTTCATTATAACCTATAAGACCCTGACTTATTTTTCCCAGCCAAGTTTTAGTGCTTTTTCTGATGGAGATGCAGTGTTTTTAATGGAAACGGTACCATAACATTCGGTGATGATTTTTTAATTTTTTTTTATGGGTTTGGGCAAAATAAAACTATCACCATTAGAAAAAGCCCCTATTGTAGGCCAGGAAAAATTAGTCGGTTTCTCTGAAAACGACCGCGAAGTCCTCGTCCATTATTACCGAAAGCTACACGAGGCCGTGAGAGAGAGAGGCACGTGGTAATTCCTGTTACTTATACTACCTACATCCACCTTTAATCCCCATCCATGAAATTATCCAGCCTCCTTTTACTGCTCCCTAATAACTCTGCACTAACCACCTGACAACTGAGTCCATTACAATCATTTATCACCCTAAGTATTTGTGAACCAGTTTGTCCTTATTTCCTTTTACAATCTACAGATAGTTGGGGGTTAACGAGGTTGGTGATCCGATCAGCTGGTCGTGACACGAGAGATGGGAGGGGAGGGCTGGGGGAAATGGGGGAAACATAACTTGTGCTACTTACGTTGGGGGTACTGGGGGGAATAACAAGCACTGAGCTGGCAGACACTCGCACTGTTGTCAGGAGAGTGAGTGTGTGAGTATGGCTGCCTCTACCACCCCAAAGAGCTGCTTCGAGAAGGTATTGTCGCCGCCCCCGCCCTTCCTCATATCCCAGCGCGCCCAAGGGACCCTCGCCTTCCCGACCTTCTCCTCGCAGCTCGCCGACCAACTCTTCAATAATTTATATGACCGAGACAGCAACCCTAAGGTGAGACAGAGTTATGGGGTGTGTGCTAAATAAGGTGTTTTCTGCCGCCATCATACATACACGAGCACTCGCGGAGAATGTGGGTCCCGTCAGAGAAAATAAGGAAGCTATTTATGTACAAGAGGTGAGGGGAAAAAAAAAAAAAATGACACGGCCCCAGATAGGCTTTAGTGAGAAAGGATTAGGATACCATATGTTGCCTGGTATGTTGTTAAGGAGTCAAATACATCAGGATAAAAGTATGTACAAGACTTAAGGGGACTGTTGACCTGTATGATCAGTGATTTGCCTCAAAAATATCGAAATTTAGATTTGCGTGTCCACAGATGCTAGAACGCACTGCGGTGATGCCAGACGCACGAATTTGAAGTTCCCGATCCATTTAAATGCCTACGCGCCTGTTTAAAGAGCCTACTTATGCCAGCGCGTGGTGTAGTGTTGCCATATGACATTCTGTATAGGCCTCTTCCATTTGTGCCCAAGTTGCATGAAAGGCCTCTTCCATTTGTGCCCAAGCTGCATGAACCAGTTCTTTCAGTTCAGGGTTGGGTTCTGGGTTCAGGGTTGGGTTCGCGTGTCACAAATGGAACGCAAAAACCCCGTTTTTTGTTTACAAACATACTCAGCTGGCGAGGCAATTTAAGAGAGAGAGATAACGAGAGAGATAACGAGAGGGAGAGAGATAACGAGATAACGAGAGATAGCGAGAGATAACAAGAGAGAGAGAGAGAGAGGTAGCGAGAGAGATAACGATATAACGAGAGATAACGAGAGAGAGAGATAACGAGATATAACTCAGCTAGCTGTTATGTGAAGGGATCATATCAAGTTTAAGATCGCGGGAACGCATGGCCCCCACCAGCCATGTATGCCTCTTTTATGCCGTCTGACATCCTCTCCGACTCGTGCATGCGGAAAACCCTTCACGATAAGAGAAATAGGGCCCAAGGCGACCATTGTTTGTTATGAACTGAAAACTCTACCCAAGCTACCCACCTCTCAATGTGAGTAGAGAAAGTTCACGGGTTTTGCTGAGTCACTACGCGCTTTGCCTCGGACCCAGGTTTTCGTGCGCAAATGGAATGCCTGAACTCTTGGGTTCCGTGAACTGGTTCTTGAAATGTCGCAAATGGAAGAGGCCTGAACCAGTTCTTTCAGTTCAGGGTTGGGTTCTGGGTTCAGGGTTGGGTTCGCGTGTCACAAATGGAACGCAAAAACCCCGTTTTTTGTTTACAAACATACTCAGCTGGCGAGGCAATTAGAGAGAACTGCAACTCCGAAATGCCAGTGGTCGCTGGTAGTTTTAACTCACAATTTGGTGAAAAGTTGGTCAACTTGAAAGAAAAATATGGGCTTATTCCACTGTACTTAAAACACACAAGTATAATATTAAGAACGATTTTCTTCTATATGTATATTGTATAGAAGCCTGATTCTGTAAAACATTGTATATAACCAAATAACCAAGTAGGTTATAGTTGAGGAGGCGAGGTAAATGCTACTCTATGATATTATATAGTCAATAACGAATGTTTAGAAGTTATCTATACCTAGGCAGTCATATTTTCCTGTTATTATTGTGTATCAATCAGATAGAAAGCCTAGAAGTGCAATGAGTCGACGCGTGAAGTGGCAATGTTTTGATTCAATCTCCCCGCCACAATCTCCCCGCCGCGGCACGTCGCCTCCACAATTATAACCTACATTGTCGCAGCAACAAGCCGATTTCGGCATTCTTTATTCTTCGTTTTTCCAAGGCATTGCTTATTGTATTTTGACAAGCGTTTGCCAGACGCAGCAGTACTGTCTTAGAAAACAGTGTGAACATCGCCCAAATTTTACATGCCACAATATACATGTAAAAAATCTATTAAGCTTTGCTACTCGAGGCGAGTAATTTGCATTAAATTGCTATTATAGAACGTTCCATCGTAATGCATGTCATCCATATAATTAGTAGAACAACAGAAGAACTATATTTTTTGGTATTCAGATGCGGTGCATCAATATTTATCGCGAAATTAATTTATGAAAAATATTAGTCGCGGAGCCAAAACACAGTAGACCAACCTTTGAGTTAAAACTGCCAGCGACCACTGGCATTTCTCGAGTTGCAGTTCTCTCTAATTTAAGAGAGAGAGAGAGAGAGAGATAACGAGAGATACCGAGATAACGAGAGATAACAAGAGATAACGAGAGATAGCGAGAGATAACGAGAGAGATAACGAGATATAACTCAGCTAGCTGCTATGTGAAGGCATCATATCAAGTTTAAGATCGCGGGAACGCATGGCCCCCACCAGCCATGTATGCCTCTTTTATGCCGTCTGACATCCTCTCCGACTCGTGCATGCGGAAAACCCTTCACGATAAGAGAAATAGGGCCCAAGGCGACCATTGTTTGTTATGAACTGAAAACTCTACCCAAGCTACCCACCTCTCAATGTGAGTAGAGAAAGTTCACGGGTTTTGTTGAGTCACTACGCGCTTTGCCTCGGACCTAGGTTTTCGTGCGCAAATGGAACGCCTGAACTCTTGGGTTCCGTGAACTGGTTCTTGAAATGTCGCAAATGGAAGAGGCCTTATATATTTTACTTTCTAAAATTTTTCGTATTATATATGATTTTTTTCTTTACGGTACGATATGTTGGGTGGAACGTAGAGTACCTTTATATAGTCAAATGCATAAAAATAACCGTACAAATATTTATGGCCAGAGTATGATTGTGTGTGTGCTTATAGCGGACTCTTGTAGCTTCCTTATTTTCTTATGTTTTCTTATAACCTCTCTGCAATGCATGGGACTATTACATGACAGGCTTCCTCCTTCTTATATCTTAATGGACCAAAAGGAGATAGCAGTATTATTTGTTTTCTCGGTTAAGATTCGTTTTATCGCCCCTGCCATATCTCGCTTACTACCTAATGAAGGACTAATATTTTGTCCTGCACGTCTTCTACTAACCTATAAACCTATTGGCAAGCTGTCTAATAAGTATAAATAGGTGCAACTCCGCCGTCGCCATCAGCAAAGTCAGAGATAGAACAGGCGATAAACCGAATCTTTACCGTTTTTACTACGAAAAGCGTAATTTAAAAAAGAAATAGGGAAAAACTGGTTCACAAATAGGGTGGTAAATGATTGGAATGGACTCAGTAGACAGGTAGTTAGTGCGGAGTCATTAGAGAGCTTTAAAGGGAGGCTAGATAAATTCATGGATGGGGATGAAAGGTGGATGTAGGTAGTGTTAAGTAACAGGAACTACCACGTGTAGGTCTCACGGCCTCTTGTAGCTTCCTTATGTTCTTATGCTTTCTCAACACTCCCCATATTTCTCCCCCATAAACAGGTAGGATGCAGAAAATCCAAAATTCACAGATAACTGGAAGGTACATCATTGCAACAACATGAAAGCATAACTGATGATCAAGTCAAGATTACAATAGTCTATATTTTCCAGAGAGTTACATAAGAACATAAGAACATAAGGAAGCTACAAAAGGCCGCGAGACCTACACGTGGTAGTTCTTGTTACTTAACACTACCTACATCCACCTTTCATCCCCATCCATGAATTGATCTAGCCTCCTTTTAAAGCTCCCTAATGACTCCGCACTGACCACCTAACAACTGAGCCCATTCCCATCATTTACCACCCTATTTGTGAACCAGTTTTTCCCTATTTCCTTTTTAAAGATGGTTTATTTCATGGTTGTGGGTGTTTTCAGGGTGTGGTCCAGCTGGCACTCTCCATCAACCAGCTTATGGAGGAGGAGGTGCTGGCCCGGGTCAACCAAGGTCACACTCTCACCCTGACCCCGCAGCACCAGTACTACAACAACTCCTCAGGCCTTCTAGAACTACGCACAGCTTTGGCAAACTTTCTGACCCGTCACCACAAACCCAGCCAGGCCATCAGTCCCGATAATGTCAGTTTTCTCACTACGCATGCCTCTTTTTTTTTAACCCCTTGAGACCCAGAATGCAATTTCCATTGTAATTTGGTTACCATTAGACAATTTTTAGTGAATATAAGCATTAATTTATAGATATGACCTGTTTAATGACTAACTAATTTGGTATATTCAGTTACTTTTTGTAATTTTATGGCTCGACAACATATGATTTTTTATAGCAATGGAAAGATCTGGGCGCCAAGGGGTTAATCATAACTCAATTAGTATGTTCTGTGTCATCGGTTGATTAAGACTAGAAGTGAATGGACAAGTCTGTTAAGGAAGAGTTGAATCAAATGAGAATGAGGAAAAACAGGAATGGGGGGATTTTGTTTGGAAATAAGTGTCATTCAGGAAAAGCCAAACATACAATACTTCATACTTAAATACTTGTCGCAAATAATTCATATTCCCTACAGGCTACATACATAATTATGCAATCTAGATATAATCATTTGCATAATCATGACTATTTTACTTCCTATAAATAATTGCATAATCAATAATCAGATAAAGATAATAATTGGTTTAACTGCAAGGTAATTACATCATTATATTGCCCTTACTTTGAACAGTTGATTGTGATGAACGGCGTCACGGCGTGTTTTGACGCGCTGAGCCACGCACTCTGTGACCCCGGCGACGTGGTCCTCACGCCCACGCCCGTGTACGCCCGGGTCTACACCAACTTCCGCGACCGCTCCGGCGCCACGGTGGTGCCTCTGCCGTGTCCTGAGACGGTGAGTGTCTGTCTGTGCAGGGAAGGGGAGAAAAGGCCACAGGGCATGCACTGCGTTAATGTAGGAATGTTGGAAAATTTCTTACGGCTAATAATCAGGGTGGAACAAGAAGTACCTGATTCAAATTGGAAAAGCGTAGATTAAAAAAAGAAATAGCGAGAAACTAGTTCACAAATAGGGTGGTAAATGATTGGAATGGACTTGGTCATGGGGTAGTTAGTGCAGAGTCAATTGGGAGCTTTAAAAGGAGGCTAGACAATTTCATGGATGGGGATGAAAGGTGGATGTAGGTAGTGTTAAGTAGCAGGAACTACCACGTGTAGGTCTCCCAGCCTCTTGTAGCTTCCTTATTTTCTTATGTTCTTATACGTAATATCTGTCATACCCAAGATGCCTCCACTCATAAAATAGTAGTCCAGGAGGATGGCAAGTGATATGACAAGTAGTGGCACAGAGAAGTGATCTTTTGCAGGAAATACAAATTGTTTGACCAAAGTAAAATGTACATGCTATCTAAGAAGTAATGGATTCAAGCTGGAAAAGCGTAGATTTAATAAAGAAATAGGGAGAAACTGGTTCACAAATAGGGTGGTGAATGATTGGAATGGACTCAGTCGTCAGGTAGTCAATGCGGAGTCTATTGGGGTCTTTAAAAGGAGTCTGGATAAATTCATGGATGGGGAAGAGAGGTGGATATAGGTAGAGTTAAGTAACAGGAACTACCTTGTGTAGGTCTCGCGGCCTCTTGTAGCTTCCTTATTTTCTTATGTTCTTATCTTGTGATTCATGGCCACCAGGACAACTTTGCCCTACAAGAAGGAGCGATGGAGAGCCTCATCAAGAAGCACATGGAGGGTGGGCAGCGTGTGCGAGTGTGTGTGCTGCTCCACCCTCACAACCCACTGGGACGCATCTACTCCACTCAAGAACTGCAAAACATACTGAAATTATGTGCCCAGTAAGTCATTGCTTGTAATGAATGCTTAGAAATATGAAGAAATTGTTCGTGTAACAAGGTAACTCATTCCTGACATGTTATAATTTTCCTTACACATTCCTTCTCACTCTCATATATGTATATATACTAGCCGCAAAGCCGCCCTACGGGCGGACTTTTTGGCTAGCTCCTGCGGAGGGCTATTGGTTTGGCCTTTGGCCACCACCTGTGTTTGGTGGCCTTCGGGCCCCCCAAAACATGGACTCTCCAGATAGCCCCTTCTAACTTTCCTGAAATCATGGATGTAGAAATGTATGTATTCCCCCCACCCATTCACTCACCCATTACCATACACCCCCCACCCATTCACTCACCCATACCCATCACCCCCCACCCATTCACTCACCCATTACCCATCACCCCACCCATTCACTCACCCATTACCCATCACCACACACCCATTCACTCACCCATTACCATCACCACACACCCTTTCACCACCCATTACCCATCACCCCCACCCATTCACTCACCCATTACCCATCACCACACACCCATTACCCATCACCCCCCAACCATTCACTCACCCATTACCCATCGCCCCCACCCAGTCACTCACCCATTACCCATCACCCCCCACCATTCACTCACCCATTCCCCATCACCACACACACCCATTCACTCACCCATTACCCATCACCACACCCCCATTCACTCACCCATTACCCATCACCCCCCACCCATTCACTCACCCATTACCCATCACCACAACACCCATTCACTAAACCCATTACCCATCACCCCCCACCCATTCACTTACCCATTCCCCACACCACACACCCATTCACTCACCCATTACCCATCACCCCCCACCCATCACCACCCATCCCCCATCACCCCCACCCATTCACTCACCCATTACCCATCACCACACACCCATTCACTCACCCATTACCCATCACCCCCCACCTATTCCTCACCCATCACCCGGTCACCCACCAAACCCATCACCCCCCACCATTCACTCACCCATCACCCACACCCATACCCATCACCTCACCCATTCACTCACCATACCCATCACCTACATCAAGGCTTCCTCAATTCTCGCAACCCACTTTGTTTTTCACAATTCTCGCTAATAGGCTGCTAAAAAAAAATAAAAAAAATAATGATCGGATCATCTCATAAATGGGCTTATGACCTCCCCTGGTCAACCTGATTCCAAAAATGTGCCATATGAGGTGTTTGCGCCACGGGGGGTGGAAACCTATACCACACACACACACACACACACACACAGACAGACAGACAGACACACTTTCGCTTATATTATTATATATATATATATATATATATATATATATATATATATATATATATATATATATATAATATATAATATATATAATATATATATAATATATATATATATATATATATTTTATATATTAAAAAAGTTTGGATCCCTGGATATAACAAACTTTCGGATATAACGTCACCCCCTTCCCCCCAATTGGTTCGTTATAGTGAGGGTTTACTGTATAATGAGAGAGAGAGAGAGAGAGAGAAGAGAGAGAGAGAGAGAGAGAGAGAGAGAGAGAGAGAGGAGAGAGAGAGAGAGAGAGAGAGAGAGAGAGAGAGAGAGATGAATGTTGAAGGGTCAGACCAGTGCAGGCTGCCGTGTATCTCGCCTTGAGGTGGCAAGTCATGTCACTGCATCTTTTTAAAAATTGTCAAGTTCAAGTTCACATCTTACAAAGGACTACTGCATTGTGATTCTAATGTTAATGGTGTGGGTGCCATCATAATTACCTGCTTATTTTCTCATAGTCAACTAGCTACATGTTTTAGTGTTTAACCCCTTGAGACCCAGAACATAAGAACATAACAAATCTTATGTTCTTATGTAGTGTTTAACCCCTTGAGACCCAGAACGTAATTTCCATTGTAATTTGGGTACCAATAGACGATTTTTAGTGAATATAAGCAATATTTTATAGATATGACCTGCTTAGTATCCTCGTCGACTAACTAATTTGGTTTATTTAGTTACTTTTCGTATTTTTATGGCTCGACAACATACAATTTTTTATAGCAAAGGAAAGATCTGGGCATGAAGGGGTCAATAAGAAAAATTGCTAACAAATAAATATATCTATTGCAGATACCAGATCCACGTTGTGATTGATGAGATCTACGCCTTCTCCGTGCATGATGAGAGCACAGAGTTCAACAGTGTGTTAGGGATGGAGTCCGTGCCCGACCCTGACAGAACACACGTGCTTTGGGGCTTCAGTAAGGTGAGAGGGTGGTGTTGCAAGGCGCAATAATAATAATAATAATAATTTTGTTACGAAAGCCTATAACACGCCCTATTAACCCCTTCACTCCCAGATCTTTCCTTTGCTATATGAAACCATCTGTTATTAGTCATAAAACTACGAAAAAATAACAAAATAAACCAAATTTGCTAATAGACAAGGATATTAAACAGGTCATATCTATATAATATTGCTTATGTTCATTAAAATCATCGAATGGTGGTTATATTACAATGAAAATTACGTTCTGGGCCTCAAGGGGTTCATTCAAGATACTCATTAGGGATACAATTCATTTTAAAATAATATAATAGTTGAAGGTTATAGGCTCATCGTCATCATCAATAGTAATTGTCAGTGGTGGGCAGCGATAAATTTTGCGATAAAGCGATAACGATAAAGCGATACATTTTTCCGCTAAGTCCTATAACGATAAAGCGATAAATTTCCAAAATACCTTAAAGCGATAAGCGATAAATCCTGCGATAAATCCAAAAATACTCTATTTTTGCTTTGGATTTTTTTTTTTTTTTTGCTTTGGGAATGTCCACAGATCCCGAACTCCCGGAAATGTTCCGCTCCCTTTCCTGAGTCACATCACTGCTGCTGGCCTCCACGCGGAAAAAGTCCTCCACTGTCCTCTTGCCTGACATCTTGACACTCACTAATCACTAAATTCACTATTCTCGAACAATGAAGCGCGCCCGCCGCGACACTAATTAATAACGCAATATAAAACGCAAAAACCTAAACGATTTCCTGAAAAGGAAAAATTAAAACACAAAATCACGCGACGTTCGTACGAACGGGAGGCACGCGCGAGGCGCACCTCAAAACGCAAAAAATATATAAAACTAATATATATTTATTAGATATTTAGTTAAGATAGCAATATACAATAAGAATTAAGTATATATAAGTTATAACACACAAAGAAGCTTTGGATCGCTGGTAGCACAATGAAACAGAGCTGAGATCAGATGCGTCCAGTTTGGGGGGCTATTCAAAGAAACTGACAACAGAAGCGCGGGCCGCCAGGCGCCTGGCCGCATCTGTTTGCCGCGTAACAATGAGCCTGTAACCTCCCGCCGTAACGGTTTTTCGTCTTCTACTTTATCGCTGGATTTATCGCGGGAAATTTGAAAGCGATAAATATAAGCGATAAGTTTTTCCGGTCTTGCGATAAACGATAAGCGGTAAATTTTCGGTTAAAGCGATATTATCGCTTTATCGCATTATCGCTTTACTTATCGCAACGCCCACGACTGGTAATTGTCATCGTAATCTTGCACAATACTGTACAGAAAAAAGCTTATAGCAGAAAACCGCAAGTAAAGACCAATTACTGTAAGGTCACAGTTAGAGTGGAGGAATAGTATACTGTACTCCCAATAAAGTCTACTGATGAAAGTGTTCATTCATGAAACTCAGAAGCACCATGTTGATTGCAGGTTCCCTAGTTGTCAGTTGGCCAATGCTGCCTCTCTCCAATATGTCTCATAAAGCATGCTACCTCTCTCCAATATGTCCCATAAAGCATGCTGCCTCTCTCCAATATGTCTTATAAAGCATGCTGCCTCTCTCCCATATGTCTCATAAAGCATGCTACCTCTCTCCAATATGTCTTATAAAGCATGCTGCCTCTCTCCAATATGTCTTATAAAGCATGCTACCTCTCTCCAATATGTCTTATAAAGCATGCTGCCTCTCTCCAATATGTCTTATAAAGCATGCTACCTCTCTCCCATATGTCTCATAAAGCATGCTACCTCTCTCCAATATGTCTTATAAAGCATGCTGCCTCTCTCCAATATGTCTTATAAAGCATGCTGCCTCTCTCCAATATGTCTTATAAAGCATGCTGCCTCTCTCCAATATGTCTTATAAAGCATGCTGCCTCTCTCCAATATGTCTCATAAAGCATGCTGCCTCTCTCCAATATGTCTCATAAAGCATGCTGCCTCTCTCCAATATGTCTTATAAAGCATGCTGCCTCTCTCCAATATGTCTCATAAAGCATGCTACCTCTCTCCAATATGTCTTATAAAGCATGCTGCCTCTCTCCAATATGTCTTATAAAGCATGCTACCTCTCTCCAATATGTCTTATAAAGCATGCTGCCTCTCTCCAATATGTCTTATAAAGCATGCTACCTCTCTCCCATATGTCTCATAAAGCATGCTACCTCTCTCCAATATGTCTTATAAAGCATGCTGCCTCTCTCCAATATGTCTTATAAAGCATGCTGCCTCTCTCCAATATGTCTTATAAAGCATGCTGCCTCTCTCCAATATGTCTTATAAAGCATGCTGCCTCTCTCCAATATGTCTTATAAAGCATGCTGCCTCTCTCCAATATGTCTTATAAAGCATGCTGCCTCTCTCCAATATGTCTTATAAAGCATGCTGCCTCTCTCCAATATGTCTTATAAAGCATGCTGCCTCTCTCCCATATGTCTCATAAAGCATGCTGCCTCTCTCCAATATGTCTTATAAAGCATGCTGCCTCTCTCCAATATGTCTTATAAAGCATGCTGCCTCTCTCCAATATGTCTCATAAAGCATGCTGCCTCTCTCCCATATGTCTCATAAAGCATGCTGCCTCTCTCCAATATGTCTTATAAAGCATGCTGCCTCTCCAATATGTCTTATAAAGCATGCTGCCTCTCTCCAATATGTCTCATAAAGCATGCTGCCTCTCTCCAATATGTCTTATAAAGCATGCTGCCTCTCTCCAATATGTCTTATAAAGCATGCTACCTCTCTCCAATATGTCTTATAAAGCATGCTGCCTCTCTCCAATATGTCTCATAAAGCATGCTACCTCTCTCCAATATGTCTTATAAAGCATGCTGCCTCTCTCCAATATGTCTCATAAAGCATGCTACCTCTCTCCAATATGTCTTATAAAGCATGCTACCTCTCTCCAATGTATTATAAAGCATGCTACCTCTCTCCAATATGTCTTATAAAGCATGCTGCCTCTCTCCAATATGTCTTATAAAGCATGCTACCTCTCTCCCATATGTCTCATAAAGCATGCTACCTCTCTCCAATATGTCTTATAAAGCATGCTGCCTCTCTCCAATATGTCTTATAAAGCATGCTGCCTCTCTCCAATATGTCTTATAAAGCATGCTGCCTCTCTCCAATATGTCTTATAAAGCATGCTGCCTCTCTCCAATATGTCTTATAAAGCATGCTGCCTCTCTCCAATATGTCTTATAAAGCATGCTGCCTCTCTCCAATATGTCTTATAAAGCATGCTGCCTCTCTCCAATATGTCTTATAAAGCATGCTGCCTCTCTCCCATATGTCTCATAAAGCATGCTGCCTCTCTCCAATATGTCTTATAAAGCATGCTGCCTCTCTCCAATATGTCTTATAAAGCATGCTGCCTCTCTCCAATATGTCTCATAAAGCATGCTGCCTCTCTCCATATGTCTCATAAAGCATGCTGCCTCTCTCCAATATGTCTTATAAAGCATGCTGCCTCTCCAATATGTCTTATAAAGCATGCTGCCTCTCTCCAATATGTCTCATAAAGCATGCTGCCTCTCTCCAATATGTCTTATAAAGCATGCTGCCTCTCTCCAATATGTCTTATAAAGCATGCTACCTCTCTCCAATATGTCTTATAAAGCATGCTGCCTCTCTCCAATATGTCTCATAAAGCATGCTACCTCTCTCCAATATGTCTTATAAAGCATGCTGCCTCTCTCCAATATGTCTCATAAAGCATGCTACCTCTCTCCAATATGTCTTATAAAGCATGCTACCTCTCTCCAATGTATTATAAGCATGCTACCTCTCTCCAATATGTCTTATAAAGCATGCTGCCTCTCTCCAATATGTCTTATAAAGCATGCTACCTCTCTCCAATATGTCTTATAAAGCATGCTGCCTCTCTCCAATATGTCTTATAAAGCATGCTACCTCTCTCCAATATGTCTTATAAAGCATGCTGCCTCTCTCCAATATGTCTCATAAAGCATGCTGCCTCTCTCCAATATGTCTCATAAAGCATGCTGCCTCTCTCCAATATGTCTTATAAAGCATGCTACCTCTCTCCAATATCTCATAAAGCATGCTACCTCTCTCCAATGTATTATAAAGCATGCTACCTCTCTCCAATATTTCATAAAGCATGCTACCTCTCTCCAATGTATTATAAAGCATGCTGCCTCTCTCCAATGTCTCATAAAGCATGCTACCTCTCTCCAATATGTCTTATAAAGCATGCTACCTCTCTCCAATATGTCTCATAAAGCATGCTGCCTCTCTCCAATATGTCTCATAAAGCATGCTGCCTCTCTCCAATATGTCTTATAAAGCATGCTACCTCTCTCCAATATGTCTCATAAAGCATGCTACCTCTCTCCAATGTATTATAAAGCATGCTACCTCTCTCCAATATGTCTCATAAAGCATGCTACCTCTCTCCAATATGTCTTATAAAGCATGCTACCTCTCTCCAATGTATTATAAAGCATGCTGCCTCTCTCCAATATGTCTCATAAAGCATGCTACCTCTCCAATATGTCTCATAAAGCATGCTGCCTCTCTCCAATGTCTCATAAAGCATGCTGCCTCTCTCCAATATGTCTCATAAAGCATGCTACCTCTCTCCAATATGTCTTATAAAGCATGCTACCTCTCTCCAATATGTCTCATAAAGCATGCTGCCTCTCTCCAATATGTCTCATAAAGCATGCTACCTCTCTCCAATATGTCTTATAAAGCATGCTACCTCTCTCCAATATGTCTCATAAAGCATGCTACCTCATTCCAATGTATTATAAAGCATGCTACCTCTCTCCAATATGTCTTATAAAGCATGCTACCTCTCTCCAATGTATTATAAAGCATGCTGCCTCTCTCCAATATGTCTTATAAAGCATGCTACCTCTCTCCAATATGTCTTATAAAGCATGCTACCTCTCTCCAATGTATTATAAAGCATGCTGCCTCTCTCCAATATGTCTCATAAAGCATGCTACCTCTCTCCAATATGTCTCATAAAGCATGCTGCCTCTCTCCAATATGTCTCATAAAGCATGCTACCTCTCTCCAATATGTCTCATAAAGCATGCTACCTCTCTCCAATATGTCTCATAAAGCATGCTACCTCTCTCCAATGTATTATAAAGCATGCTACCTCTCTCCAATATGTCTCATAAAGCATGCTACCTCTCTCCAATGTATTATAAAGCATGCTACCTCTCTCCAATATGTCTCATAAAGCATGCTACCTCTCTCCAATGTATTATAAAGCATGCTACCTCTCTCCAATGTATTATAAAGCATGCTACCTCTCTCCAATATGTCTCATAAAGCATGCTACCTCTCTCCAATGTATTATAAAGCATGCTACCTCTCTCCAATTTATTATAAAGCATGCTACATCTCTCCAATATGTCTCATAAAGTATGCTACCTCTCTCCAATTTATTATAAAGCATGCTACCTCTCTCCAATGTATTATAAAGCATGCTACCTCTCTCCAATGTATTATAAAGCATGCTACCTCTCTCCAATGTATTATAAAGCATGCTACCTCTCTCCAATGTATTATAAAGCATGCTACCTCTCTCCAATGTATTATAAAGCATGCTACCTCTCTCCAATGTATTATAAAGCATGCTACCTCTCTCCAATGTCTTATAAAGCATATCAGGATTATCAGTTAAATATCCAGCACTAGAAATTTTATTTAGTTTATGGGTTAATGAGGTTTATCAAATGATTATATGGAGAATCTTCACTGCATAACTGTGGCTCAGATGTTATCAGAAAAATCTCACGCAACTTTGAGATACAGTCGTATGTAAGGCAACAACATATCTCCTAGTTTCCATGACGAGTTGTTTTTAATATTGTGCACTGTGCTTCTTTTCTCCTTTTTCAGGATTTTGCCCTTCCTGGGTTTCGGATAGGAGTGATCCACACCACCAACCCATGGGTGTTGTCGTGCCTCAGAACACTCTCCCATTACCACTCCAGTCCGCCCCTCACACAGCACGCTGCTGCCACCCTCCTCAATGACGTGGGTAAGTGCATCACTGTGTTAAACTTCAATACAGGTTGAAGTTCCCAAACTCGGCATCCCAAGACTCGGCAACACCCAAAACTCGGCTATGGTTCCGGATTTTTCAAAACACGGCAGAACACCCAAAACCCGGCCTGTAGTTGCCGGGTCGGCCGCTAGGTGCCACCACACTAGGCCGCTTGGTTTCTCCCGCCGATTTGTTTGTTGTTATTGTTCAGTGGTGTTGTGACTGTAGAGTTGTGTACACTGTTATTTTGTGTACTTCTACAGGTCTGTTATTGGTATTATGGCTCCCAAACGTCCAGGAACACCTACTGGTGGAAGTGAAAAGAAAAGGAAGAACAATGTGTTAACTATTTCTGAGAAAATTGACCTTTTGAAGAAGTTGGATGGCTTTTTTTCCCCTTAAAATATCTACGTTCTAAAAGTCGGAAAATTCCATTACTCGGCTCGGCGCTGGTCCCGAGGTTGCCGAGTTTGGGAACTTCAACCTGTACAACAACAAAAAAAAATTGTCCTGTAACACTTGAGTAATTTCCAGAATATGGATAACTTAAAATTCCTCATCAAAGGAATATATATTCATATATTCATAGTGAGATATCCAATGGGCTCCTCAGGATTTTGATGAGGTTAGATTGATTGATTTAATGCCAAAAAGGGGGAAATGTGCAAGACATCAGAGGTCATATGGCACTGATAAGGTTAGACAAGGTAGCAGATGGCATTACAGGTTCTTAGGGCTATTAACCAGGGTAGAACAAGAAGTAACAGATTCAAGCTGGCAAAGCGTAGATTTAAAAAAGAAATAGGGGAAAATTGGTTCACAAATAGGGTGGTGAATGATTGGAATGGACTCAGTAGACAGGTAGTTAGTGCGGAGTCATTAGAGAGCTTTAAAGGGAGGCTGGATAAATTCATGGATGGGGATGAAAGGTGGATGTAGGTAGTGTTAGGTAACAGGAACTACCGCGTGTAGGTCTCACGGCCTCTTGTAGCTTCCTTATTTTCTTATGTTCTTATGTACAGGTATTAATTCATCTCAACAGAATGGTGCGATGACTTCTACATTCCCACCAATAAGGAGAGATTAGCTGCCTCATACAAGAAGGCTCGGGAGTGCCTGGAGGCTTGTGGCGCCAAGGTGCATAGATCTGTGGCCGGAATCTTTCTTTGGGTCAACTTTCAAGCTTTCCTCGATGAGTGTACCGAACAATGTGAAATAGGTAAGTATTGTAGTAGTATTAGCACTAAGTATTGTAATGTAAAATAATAAGTGTCAATAGTAAAATAAATAGTGTAAAATAACAGTAAGTATTGTAGTAGTATTAGCACTAAGTATTGTAATGTAAAATAATGTGTCAATAGTAAAATAAATAGTGTAAAATAACAGTAAGTATTGTAGTTGTATTAGTAAGTATTGACAGGAATGCTGATGCTTATCCTATTAGCCTTCTGAATACATGTTTCTAAAAATCAAAAATGAAAACTGAGATTGTTTTCCTTAACCTCTTCAAGCCCAGATTTTTCCTTTACTATAAAAAATTGTCTGTTGTTAGCTTTAAAATTACGGAAAGTAACTTAATATACCAAATTAGCTAATGGACAAGGATACTAAACAGGTCATAGCTATATACTATTGCTTATATTCATTAAAAATTGTCTAATGGCACTCAAATTACAGTAAAACCTCTCGTATTCGGACCCTCATTATTCGGACTGACATTATTCGGACCTTCTCCTTTTTTTTTTTTTTTTTTTTTAGGGGTCGAAATTTCCTAGCTACATATATACATTAAACACCTAGATCTTTTTATTTTATTTTACGCCTAGAATTTTTTTTTTTTTTTTTTTTAGGTCGAATTTCTACTACATATTCCCTAACCCTAGATTTTTTTTTTTTTTTTTTTTATACATATCCCCCCATATATAATCCCCCCATTATTCGGATCCTTGCATTACGCGGACCACTCCTTGGCCCTATTAGTCCGAATATGAGAGGTTTTACTGTACAATGGAAATTACGTTCTCGGCCTCAAGGGGTTAAATAGATTTCTGCATCTGCCACATATTTTTCATAGGGGTGAAAGGCCAGGTCGAAAATTTAAAAAAGCTATTGAACAATTCTTCTTCAATTTTAATATTAATTAGATTTAATTAACTAATATTAACTTCTATTTGACTATTCTTCCCTTGATATACTGGCATTTTGCAGACCTTTTCATGGCATTGCTCTATTCTTCCCTTGATATACTGGCATTTTGCAGACCTTTTCATGGCATTGCTCTATTCTTCCCTTGATATACTGGCATTTTGCAGACCTTTTCATGGCATTCTCTATTCTTCCCTTGATATACTGGCATTTTGCAACCTTTTCATGGGACATTTGACCTTCTGATTTCTTCCCTTGATATACTGGCATTTTGCAACCTTTTCATGGCATTACTCTATTCTTCCCTTGATATACTGGCATTTTGCAGACCTTTTCATGGCATTCTCTATTCTTCCCTTGATATACTGGCATTTTGCAGACCTTTTCATGGCATTGCTCTATTCTTCCCTTGATATACTGGCATTTTGCAGACCTTTTCATGGCATTGCTCTATTCTTCCCTTGATATACTGGCATTTTGCAGACCTTTTCATGGCATTGCTCTATTCTTCCCTTGATATACTGGCATTTTGCAACCTTTTCATGGCATTGCTCTATTCTTCCCTTGATATACTGGCATTTTGCAGACCTTTTCATGGCATTGCTCTATTCTTCCCTTGATATACTGGCATTTTGCAGACCTTTTCATGGCATTGCTCTATTCTTCCCTTGATATACTGGCATTTTGCAGACCTTTTCATGGCATTGCTCTATTCTTCCATTGATATACTGGCATTTTGCAGACCTTTTCATGGCATTCCTGAAGGGGGGCGTGTGTATCCTGCCGGGCCAGAAGCTATACTGTGCCCACCCTGGATGGTACAGGATTGTCTACTCTGCACGGGACGATGTATTGGAGGAAGGTATGTATCAAAAACTGTATTAACCCCTTGAGGCCCAGAACATAAATTTTAGTGAATATAAGCAATATGTAATAGATATGACCTGTTTAGTATCCTTGTCGACTAACTAATTTGGTATATTCAGTCACTTCGTAATTTTATGGCTCAACAACAGACAATTTTTATATAGCCAAGAAAAGATCTAGGCGTGAAGGGGTTAAGTGTATCAATGCAGGGAAAGGAAACCATAAGAATATAAGAAAATAAGGAAGCTACAAGAGGCTGCGAGACCTACACGTGGTAGTTCCTGTTACTTAACACTACCTACATCCACCTTTCATCCCCATCTCTGAAATTGTCTAGGCTTATTTTAAAGCTCCCTATTGACTCCGCACTAAGTACCTATTGACTTGAGTCCATTCCAATCATTTACTACCCTATTTGTGAACCAGTTTCTCTCTTATTTCTTTTTTAAATCTATATTTTAACCAGTTTGAATACATTACTAAATCAATATAGAATAGAAATTTAAAAGAGGAAGTCCCTTGTAAGATGCAGACTCGAGACAAGTTTTTTTTTAAGGAAGATGCAGTGACATCAAAAAATAAATATTATTGATAGATAACACTAATGAATTGGTTGACATTTTATCCAATTGTGCTATTAACCCCTTCACACCCACATCTTTCCTTTACTATAAAAAAAATTGTCTGTTGCTAGCCATTAAATCACGAAAAGTACTAAAATATACCAAATTAGTTACTTGACAGGGATACTAAACAGGTCATATCTATAAAACATGGCTTATATTCACTAAAAATCGTCTAATGGTACCCAAATTACAATGAAAATTACGTTCTGGGCCTCAGGGGGTTAATGCCTACCTAAATAATGCATAGGTTGGCTTCTGTAACTATTTTGAAAGGTACATTTGAGAGGCAGCAGTAAAGGACAATTATGTATGTGATATTCATGAACAAATTAACCTGTTTTAAGTTTTACTGAGAGTTTTTTCACCATCACACAGGACTGGCAAGAATACAAGCTGTTCTCTCACAGTGGAAGAAGAATAAGAAGAGTGAAACTACATGATTGTGTTGGAGTCAAGGCCCAAACAGCTGCTATGATAGGTTTGGTAGCTATATTTTATCTTAAGAACATAAGAAAATAAGGAAGCTACAAGAGGCCGCGAGACCTACACGTGGTAGTTCCTGTTCCATCTTGCCTTTGTTTTCCTATTCTGCGGCCTTGAATTAAAGAAATAGTGAAGCTCATGTGTAAGATTAAACAAAGATTATTCTTATACATATTACGAGGTGCTACTCAGAAGTTCCAGGAATCTGAATAGTGAGAGCAAACTGTGTGCTTTCATGCTTTTGTCACTAGGTGGCGGGAGCATCATCCTCTTTGAGTCAGTGTGCATGATCATAAGGAAGCTACAAGCCTTAAAGTAATCGTCCAGACCCATTTCTCTTTTGCCTAATTATGTTGAATGTACATTCAAAACACCTAATCCACCAAAAATAATTGATTTCAAGGCCTTATTTCCGTAAAAACACGACTTTTGTAAAAAGCGCGCGAAAAAAAAAATCTTCCCTCCAACAGGGCTACGACTGTTATTGATGACGTCAGAACAGGGATGCCCGCAGACACTCTGTCTGACACCTGTCGGCAAATGTTATGATGAGCGATTGTACTTCGGTGTCAGACAGTGAATCTGTCGCTGTGACCGACACTCTTCCCACACACACGCCTGCGCACCAACACCCTTCCTGCACACACACACACATACACACACAACACACACGTGTGTGGAGGACGTGTGTGTGGGAAGGAGGCGTGTGTGCAGGCGTGTGTGTGGGAAGGAGGCGTGTGTGCAGGCGTGTGTGTGGGAAGGAGGCGTGTATGCAAGCGTGTGTGTGGGAAGGAGGCGTGTGTGCAGGCGTGTGTGTGGGAAGGGTGTCGGTGTGCAGGCGTGTGTGTAGGAAGGAAGCGTGTGTGCAGGCGTGTGTGGGGGAAGGAGGCGTGTGTGCAGGCGTGTGTGGGAAGGGTGTTGGTGTGCAGGCGTGTGTGTGGGACGGAAGCGTGTGTGCAGGCGTGAGTGTGGGAGGGGTGTCGGTGTGAAGGCGTGTGTGCAGGCGTGAGTGTGGGAAGGGTGTCGGTGTGCAGGCGTGTGTGTGGGACGGAGGCGTGTGTGTGGGAAGGAGGCGTGTATGCAAGCGTGTGTGTGGGAAGGAGGCGTGTGTGTGGGAAGGGTGTCGGTGTGCAGGCGTGTGTGTGGGAAGGGTGTCGGTGTGCAGGCGTGTGTGTGGGAAGGAAGCATGCTGCACCCATAAAGGATGCATGCATGTGGCATATAGCAAAAAAAATCTATCAGAAACACCCAAATATCTTCAAGTACTATTATATTTATCTCTGTGTTTACGTGCCTCTGATCAGAATCAGAATCAGAATCAGAATGCTTTATTCCATTAATGTACAATGGCTTTTCTCTTACTTACTAAAAATAACATATACATGGTGAAATATAGTTACATGGAAGAATGTAGATTACTTACATAATAAGACATAATACATATATGTATATACATAACAAAGCATAGTGTATAAATAATTATGATATTTGAAAATTCTTAGCAAAGGCCACCTTGAAGAGCGTAAGTAGTTAAGGCTTTTTTGAAACTCGTGAGTGACGGGAGTTCTTTTATATTAGTAGGGAGCTTGTTCCATGCTCTCGGTCCACTTACTAATAAAGAACGGGCACCATTGTCTGTGTTCACTCTTGGGACAAATAGGTTTCGATTTTGTCTTGTTATGCAGTCATTTATCTGTGTTACAAATGGTAAGTTCAATAGCCACTCAGGATAATACTTATGGGTCACTTTATACACCATCATGCATTGATCAAATTTCACTTTTTCTTTCATCTTTATCCACTTAAGTTCTTGTATCACAGGAGTCGCACGGTCGCGTCTTTTGTAACCCCCAGCAGCCACTTTGGCAGCGAAGTTTTGCAGTTTTTGTACTTGCTGCATGAGGGCTTCATTGGTGTTGCCCCATATCTTGAGTCCGTAATTAATTAGACTTAACACTAGTGTATGTATAACAATCACTCTGGTGTCCTTGTCAAATAAGTCTTTCACTCTATTTATGAACATTAGTACTCCTGTTACTTTCTTAGTGAGTTGGTGTATGTGTGTGTCGAAGGTCATGTATCTGTCAAAGTAAACACCCAATATTTTGACATGCTTGGTTATTGTTATATTATTACCGTTAAAGTTGATGGTCATATCGTCTGGAATGTTCGATAACAATTGCCGTGTTCCAATAAATATAAATAGAGTCTTTTTAGAATTTAACATAAGACCACTTTTTATGAAGTAAGTCTTGGCATTCGACAGCGTTACTTTAGCTCTGGTGATTAGTTGGTCTACGTTATTGATATTGCCACTGTGGATAAACGGTGTATCGTCTGCATACTGAACTAAAACACAATTGTTTACGTACTCCGAGATATCATTAACAAATATAGAAAAAAGAATAGGGCCAAGGATAGAGCCTTGTGGGACTCCATATGTTACTATAGATTTGGATGATATGTTATTGTTTAGTCGGACTGATTGGGTTCTATTAGACAGATAATCTTGGATCCAGAAAGGGTCAATACGTAACTTAAGGCATCTCTGCAGTAGAATGTCGTGATTAACGCTGTCGAATGCCTTTGACAAGTCACACAAAGTTATCATAGTTATTCTCTTATTATCTAGGTTACTATATACATGGTTGGATATTACTGTGAGAGCAGTTTCAGTGGATAATTTTGGCCTGAATCCATGTTGAGTGTCTGAAAGTAAAGCATTCTCTTCTAGGTGGTCGGAAAGTTGTTTAGCTACAATTTTTTCTAAAACCTTTGATAATACAGGAAGGAGAGATATAGGTCTGTAATTAGAGCTCATATTACTATCCCCTCCTTTAAAGATAGGGACAACAACAGCATGTTTCCAGGGATTGGGAAATTTACCTGTAGCGATTGAGGTGTTGAATATACAAGTTAGGTAAAAAGCCGTGATTAAGAGGCTGTCTTTTATAAAACTTAGGGAAATGCCATCGCTACCTACAGATTTGGTCTCCTTTAGTTTGGATATTGTGATAATTACAGTATCAACATCAACTGGTTTAGGCCTGAAGAAATTATTTGTGACTGCATTATCATTATCTGGGTTAGTATCATTGTTAGTAAAATCATTTTTGCACTTCTCAAAAGTTTTTCTTCCTACGTTAGCAAAAAAGTTGTTAAATTCCTCCGCCTTGTCATTAACATCATCGTTAGTGATTATGTTGTGTGATTTATTGTTAGGTACGATACCTCTGATATTATTCCACATCTGTGCTGAGTTACCTTTACTTTGATGGAACTTATTGTGGTAGTATGTCTTTTTTGCCTCATGAAGCTTGTCCTTAACGCGCTTCTTTTCTTCTGTATATTTGTTGTAAAGTTGTACGTTGTGTCTATCTAATTTCAACTTGCCTTGTAAACTATCTCTGAAATTCATGTTATCTTTCATTTCCTTGTTAATCCAAGGAGCAGGTGGTCTATTTACATATGTAGTTACCATTGGAGCAACTTGGTCTAGACATGAAATGAATACTGTGTTGAGTATTTTTATCTGCTCATCAATGTCATCAGTTAATGTAATATTGTTCAAGTAGTATGAGGTATTTAGCAATGCGTCACAAAAGTGATTTTTGTTGTATTTAGCCATGCTTCTGAACGTTTTCTTTATTTTTGGTCGTTTAGGTTTACTGATATCGATCTTTGAGATAATCATGTCGTGATCTGCGATAGTACTGGGAAGGCAATCATGGTTGATAATACTTTCTTTTTTGTTTGTAATGAGAACATCGAGTAGTGTGGCAGACTGAGGAGTAACTCGAGTTGGTTTGCTTATTAATTGGAATAGTCTGCAAGCATCAACTATTTTCTGAAGTTTACTGTTGTTAACTAAAAGGTTATCATTAAGGTCACCGAAAATAAACATGGGTTTCTTACGTAGATTAACGTGCTTGAAGACTTCCGACAGATAATCGTATGAGGCAGCGGGAGCTTTGGGATGTCTGTATATGCACCCTACAATGATTGATGGTAGTTTTCTGCATTGAATTGTAACCCATATGTTTTCAATACCAGTACAGGGTTCAACATCTGGTATGATTACCTTGGAACTTAAATTATCCTTAACATAAATACACACTCCGCCTCCGCGGCCCTTGTCATGTCGAAATAGATTATAACCTGGTACTAGTATAAATGAATCAGATGTGTTGTTAGCAAGCCAAGTCTCGCTAATACAGAGAACATCTGTATCACGATCATACAAAAGTAGTTTTATTTCATCAAAGCTTGATAAGAGAGACTGGGCGTTGATGTGTTCTATGGAGAGACAGTCCTTTGTTTTACCATAATTTACAACGGCAACGTCTTCTTCGCCTAGAACCTATTCTCTATAGTACATACATGACCTACTTTTGTGACCTAACTGATAACATGTTGTGCATCGTATTTTATGGTCGAACCTGCAGTTGTTTTGGGTGTGATTCGTCTCACCACAATTATAGCACGCCCCTCGCCTGTGCTGCCTTGATTGTGGTGGTGGAGGTGTGGAGCCCTGGGTGTGGGGGTGGGGCTGGCTAGCAGTCCACCCATGGGAGGGATGCGGTTGAGAGCTGCCGTGACGGGAGGCGGAGGTCAGGTAGTGAGGATTAGCGCGCCTCCCCTCCCAAGGTGCAGTCAGGTCACTGTCTCGCATTCCATGATTCCCAGGTGGATGAGGGTGGCGAGGAGGATTGTAGTGGCGGGCGGGCGGGGCGGGTCTATGGGTGTGACCTGAGCTCCCTCGGCGTAGCCCAACCCTTCCCCACCCGTCGTTGTCCATCTGGTGCGCTGGGGGGGTAGAGGAGTGGCCAGGTGTCCTTTGTGTTTGTTTGTTAGGATGTTTATGGATGTTATGTGACTGGAGATGTTTCCTAAGGTTTTCCTTGTTAATGTGTCCATGGAGAGGTGTGCACTGGTCGGCCATGGCACGAAGTAGTCTCGTGGCACCAATTCTGATTAGTATAGAGCCTTGGTGTTGGCCATAGGCGTGGTAACAATCCTCATCAATTTCCCCATTCCCCAGTCGGAATACTGGGTCAGGCTTTATTATGGAGATACCGTTTTCACTACCCCATTTTTCTAAGTGTTCATTAAAGTCATTGATTTTAGCCTGCAGTGTGTCACTCTGCAAGCTTGGCACCAGTTGACTCACATAGATGTCCATATTTTCGTTTTTTATTTTAAGTTCACTAATAAGAGCCCCGAGGTTATCTAGGGCTGCAGTGCACTCAGAATTTTCAAGAATATCAAAGAGGCCAGCGTATATGATGCAGGTGGCAGGAGTCCAAGATAATTTTTCTCTCACCCAGCAGCTCATGAGGTCATAGTTTGCCTCAGCTAAGGTTCTTACACTCCAGCTCTCTGATAAGTCTGACACCTGGATGTTGCTGAGATTGATGTCACCAAGAATGAGATGTTTTTTCACAAGAGAGTCATGATTAGGTTGTGGTGTCTGGCGCACATCACTCATACCACCTGCCTGTGTATTATCGTTCACTTTCTTCTCCAGGTCACTAATACGGTGGCTTATGTTAGTTAACAGGCTTGCGTTACTTTGAGTTGCCGCCGCTGGGTCAGAGTCACTGTGTCGTCCTCCACACACGGTCTCTTCAAGTCTTGTTAAGCGATCATTCAAGTAGTGGAAACATGAGCCTCCCTGATGCTACGTCACGGAGCCTGAGCCTAAGCGTCTGTAAATCTTGAGTGTGTTTTGAGATATCGGGAAATTTGCAGATTTTGATTGCGGATTATTTAAAAACGGCTGACTGGATACAAAAAGTGACGACGTATTGTTGATATACTCGTTAATGGCTATGATTTGATTGCATTAAATCAGGAATGATGAAATGGTCTGGACGATTATTTTAATTCATCTATTTTTTAAGCCATCTGAAACTATTGTGTATCTGTGATTAATAACCGTTTAAATAGAAGAAAAAAACGACGTTGCTTTATGTTAACGGGACGAAGCTTTTAACTCTACCTTACATAAGAACATAAGAAAATAAGGAAGCTACAAGAGGCTGCGAGACCTACACGTGGTAGTTCCTGTTACTTAACACTAACCCAAACTAAATTGGCCCACCCCTCTTTTTTATTTTATTCTCTTACTGTCTTCTTTATAGGGACTGGCAACTAAGCAGGCTTTGTGTTACCCATTTTTGTTGTGCCCTTGGCCAGTTCCTTGTGTTGTTAAAAAAAAAAAAAAAAAACCTACATTCACCTTTCATCCTCATCCATGAATTTATCCAGCCTCCTTTTAAAACTCCCTATTGACTCCGCACTAACTACCTGTCTACTGAGTCCATTCCAATCATTTACCACCCTATTTGTGAACCAGTAACTCCCTATTTCTTTTTTTAATTGTGGATATTTCCTTTATTGATAGTTATCATCTTTTAAAACTCTATTTGATCCGACTATCTAACTTGTCTACGGAACCATTCCAATCATTTACCCCCTAGTTGTGAACCAGGTATCCCTATTTTTTTTTAACTTGTGGATATTTTGGTTGGTAGTTAAGTCTATTTTTGTAACTTCAAGGCTTCAGTGATTTTGCCATGGCATGATTTATCTTAAGGTTTAATGGGATGATAGGGAGGATTTGTACTACATAAGTTACCTAATACACCCCATAGGTTATACAAGGATATTTGATGGTACTGAATTTTTTAAAGATAAGCTAAAAAAACGCTAATAACATGTACAATTTGCATGATAGAATAAAAAAGAAATACTGACTTCACTCACCCTGCTTATACCGAAACCCCCACATCACTCATCCATCATCATCGTGACGTGGGGGAACATGGGGAAAAGCTCAACAACCTCAGCCTTGGCTCCACATAAGCTGTCCTGGCTCTCTATAGGCGGAATACTGGACGCATTACGCTTGCAGTTGTTAGAGACATCACGGTGCTCGGTGAGTTGTAAAAGAGAAACGTAGTAAAATATAGATTGTTAAGCCTATATCCGTCAAAGTTGTAACAAGAGCAAACGGTACTAATAATAATTGTATAGCCAGATACCTTCAGCCCGGCACTGTATAGCGAGAGAATACTGTACCGCCATGCCTCTGCCTCCTGTTGACCTTCAGCCCGGCACTGTATAGCGAGAGACTACTGTACCGCCATGCCTCTGCCTCCTGTTGACCTTCAGCCCGGCACTGTATAGCGAGAGACTACTGTACCGCCATGCCTCTGCCTCCTGTTGACCTTCAGCCCGGCACTGTATAGCGAGAGACTACTGTACCGCCATGCCTCTGCCTCCTGTTGACCTTCAGCCCGGCACTGTATAGCAAGAGACTACTGTGCCGCCATGCCTCTGCCTCCTGTTGACCTTCAGCCCGGCACTGTATAGCAAGAGACTACTGTGCCGCCATGCCTCTGCCTCCTGTTGACCTTCAGCCCGGCACTGTATAGCGAGAGAATACTGTACCGCCATGCCTCTGCCTCCTGTTGACCTTCAGCCCGGCACTGTATAGCGAGAGAATACTGTGCCGCCATGCCTCTGCCTCCTGTTGACGTGCATCACACTACCCGTCGCGTCACAGATGATACCTGCTTCCCGTGCCAACATAGATAGATGTACATGATATTAACTATAGAAAGATAATGCTTTGTGAAATGATTTAAAGGATAGGTATAAAATTAATGAATAAACAGATATTTCCATACAATATACTCGTAGGATTGAAAAAATTACTTGCAGATTTAAGGAGGGTACAAATTCATGAATCTCATATCAGATTCTCATATTTTGAAACTTCCTTTAAAATCACTGAAATGTAAACCAAGGGAACAATAGTCATGTCAAGATAACCTTCAAATCCTCAATATTGATATCTGCTTCTATCATAATTATTAAGATATTAATATTGACTTTTTTTAATTTTGTTATACATCTATGCCTGTAGCGCCCGTAGGCAGTGACCTCCAGGGGTGGGATGGTTGGCCCTGGAGGCTCACTTGAGGGCTATGTTGGTTGACCCTCGCCCGTGGTGGTGCAGGCAGGATTTTTATAGTGACGCCTGTGATTCGAGGCTCATGCCGCCCCCTGTGTCCTACGATGCACTTGCAATCGAAGGTAGGGCAGCATGTGGGTGTTCTTAGGCCACTCGACGGTGCAGAAAGATTTAAGTAGATTTATGGTTCTCACACGGGTCACCGAGAACGCCACTCGGAGACGCTAACCACTCTGCTACCGCCTCCCCAAGGGATGTATTTATAATCATACACCCTCAGTTTTCTGTCATTGCTTTCTACATTTATTTCATCATAGAACATCCTTTTCCCTCCCTGTCTGTATACCTCATGACAACCATCTAATTAATAGCTAATATTGAGCACAGAGTGGTACTAAAATTTCACATCATGTAAACTCATAATTCCTTTCATGAAACAGATCATTGAAGCTATTTTATTTGTACATGAGAAAATATTATCTTGAAAACAGACGAATAAAAACTATCCAGAATCATATGAATAAAATAACCTATGTGATCGCAGGCAGTCCAGTAAGATTGTACCACCATCACCATGCACAATGAACCACCAGTCTGCCCGTCAAAGCTTTCCTGGCTTTAACATGAAGCAAAACAGGTCAATTATAGGATGGCACAGACAATAGTTGGCTACTTAAGGAAGCAATAAAATTATAGTGATTAAAAGCAATCCTATATATAATCAGACCGGCTTAAACTGGCATCTGGGTGGGGCTAGGGTCTCTGTATAATCAATCTATATAAAGATACTCTAGACCCGCGGAAGTTCTCAAGGCATGACCCCGCATTAGAAAGCTATATAAAGATACTCTGGGTGAGGCAGCTCAGGAATGCGCTATTGCCACATACTGTAATTAATTGAGCTCAACTTTTGTGATGTTTGTAAAAGGCATCACAAGAGAGATATAAACGTATTGATACAATTTTAATATAAATATGTAAAGAGCTGGAGGCCTCAGGAGACTCCACCCAGACTGCCAGTTTAACCCCTTGAGACCCAGAACGTAATTTTCATTGTAATTTGGGTACCCTTAGACGATTTCTTGTGAACATAAGCAATATTTTATAGATATGACCTGTTTAGTATCCTTGTCGACCAACTAATTTGATATATTTAGTTACTTTTTGTAATTCTATGGCTCGACAACATACAATTTTTTATAGCAAAGGAAAGATCTGGGCGTGAAGGGGTTAAGCCGGTGTGACTAGTATAGCTATAATACAGCTATGTTTTAAAAGCCATCCTCAACACAGCTGTTTCTGGATAATGTTCTAAACAACAGTAACAAAGTATCATTAGTCTAGAGCTAAAGACTGTATGTAAGACCAGACTCAGATCGGGGCAGTGCTAAGGAGACCCACTTACAATATTGAAAGACAGAATATGGAAAACATAACAAACTAACGTAACAAATTAAAAGCTAGACAAAAGAAAACAAAATACAGTAAAACCTCTCATATTCGGACTAATTGGGCCAAGGAGTGGTCCGAGTAATGCAAGGATCCGAATAATAGGGGGATTATATATGGGTGGATATGTAAAAAAAAAAAAAAAAAAAAAAAAAAAAAATATATATGTGAATATTTAGCTAATTTCGACCCCTTAGAAAAAAAAAAAATGATAACTGGAAATTTCGACCCCCCCTCCAAAAAAAAGGAGGAGGTCCAAATAATGTCAAAGTCCGAATAATGAGGGTCCGAATACGAGAGGTTTTACTGTAATCCTTACCGATTCGCTGCCTGAACCATCTACATTCTTTGTCCCTTGGTGTCTTCAAGAGTGACAATTCAATGACCATTCAACCCCTTGAGACCCAGAACGTAATTTCCATACTTTGACTACCATTAGACGTTTTGAAGTTAATATAAGCAATATTTTATGGATATCAGGCACCTAGAATTGAAACGGCACAAGCGCCACTTTTAAAACACTGAGAAAAACGCGCTTAAAGTTTAATCTAAGAAAATCAAGATATGAAACGGCACAAGCGCCACTTTTTATCAATGAAAAAAATGCACCTAAAGTGTTTTCAAAGTAAATCAGCAACAAATGAAGATCTAAGATTAAACTTTAAGCGCGTTTTTCTCAGTTTTTTAAAAGTGACGCTTGTGCCGTTTCAATTCTAGGCGCCTGATATGACCTGTTTAGTATCCTTGTCGACCAACTAATTTGATATATTAAGCTACTTTTCGTAATTTTATGGCTCGACAACAGACAATATTTTATAGCAAAGGAAAGATCTGGGCGTGAAAGGGTTAATATCAATATTACTAAAGAGAATAAATCGTTAAGTCCCAATTTCATGGATGTAAATGGCACAGGCAAATGCTTACCAGTTATCTTAATCCCTTAGTGGCAGGCAATGTGTATGGCAGTCAGGATGTCACACCAGTCTACATCTATAACAAAACTAACAATTATAGAGAAATAAAATATGAGGGAAAAAATCTATTAATTATTTTTTTCTACAATACAAGTACACAAAAGTCTCCATTACGAGTTTCATCAACACCATGGATTTCCCTGCATGCCCGGACGCATATCCCCATTTTCAGGAAGAGTATGTGGCGTTTACTCTTCAACACGTCAGGTTAGGTTACTTTAGGTTACGGTTAGGGTAGGTTAGGTTTTCCTGAAATTATAGAGGTAACTTTGTGTGGGAATGACCATGAATGTATTTTCGAGAAGATCCTATGGTTAGTTTCGGAGCTACAGCCAAGCGTCTTCACTCGTAAACCACACTCGCATAGAGAACGGGAACATGCTACCCGGACGTGTACTGACAAAGAATGGTGGTGTGTGTGGCCCTTACCGTAGATAACACTATAGTCGCCAGTCACTTGCCACTGCACTAATGTTGCCAGGCACAATATGAATTTTAGCATCACTACAGAATTTTATGTGCCACTGAAGACATGTAATGTGATATACATACATAATTTAAACTACTGTGCATATCTCTAAAGTGGCACATACAAGTCTGTAGTGATGCTTTAATTTGTAATATATTGTGCCTGGCGACATTAGTGCAGTGGCAAGTGACTGGCGACTATAGTGTTATCTACAGTAGGTGTATCAAGGCTTTACATAACCTGCCACTTCAAGGTTGAGACACGCACAGCAGTGAGGACCCAGGACAATTATGTAAGTCAATTATTATATTATCCAAGGGAATGATTGTGAACTCCTGCCCCTCACCGCTGCACAGGTGGTATGGCAAGAACTATTTTTACTTATAATAATAGTCATAATTAATAGTTATAATAATTTTCTCCATTAAACAAGCATCACCCTGTCAATGAGATGCAATATTTCTAGAGAACACTTCTCCTTTATTTACTTAATTCACAGTCCATAAAAGATTCGCTTCCCATAAAGGACGTAACGTAACCCATAAAGGGCGGGCGACATTCCAAAACATCCACCCATTTTTTAGCCTAATTGATTGGTGAAACTCAGTGACATGGCATTGTTGTCCTTTCTGTCCTACCCTCCACCCATGAAGCACCCTCGCTCTGGCTCAGTAATAAGTAATGATGGAGGTGTAAGTAACAACTCTTATCATCACTCTTCATCCAGTGTCATTGATTTATGCATGCTAAGGCTTATAACTTGATACTTTATTTTTCTCCAAGAATAAGCTGCCTCGCACGGTTTTCTAATTGATAAGTCGCCCGCCTGTTATTGGTTAAGTATAGAATAAATTGGCAAATTCAAACTGTTACGGCCATTTCTATCACAAACTGTTCTTCATCATAAAAGATCTGTTTAAAGTCAGCACTATCACATACAATCTCATGATCAGTATCTTTTCCTTTACAGAGATTCTTCCTAGACTCCTTATATTCAACTTCTTAAAGAGGTTTTGTTTGTTTGTTGTTTGTTGTGGTTCAGCAGAGTAACAATAGTGTACCATGAGGACGGTCACCAGTAAGTACAGTACTATAGCTATGTACACAGCTAAGTACAGTACTATAGCTATGCACACGGCTAAGTACAGTACTATAGCTATGCACACGGCTAAGTACAGTACTATAGCTATGTACACGGCTAAGTACAGTACTATAGCTATGTACACGGCTAAGTACAGTACTATAGCTATGCACACGGCTAAGTACAGTACTATAGCTATGCACACGGCTAAGTACAGTACTATAGCTATGTACACGGCTAAGTACAGTACTATAGCTATGCACACGGCTAAGTACAGTACTATAGCTATGCACACGGCTAAGTACAGTACTATAGATATGTACACGGCTAAGTACAGTACTATAGCTATGCATACGGCTAAGTACAGTACTATAGCTATGCATACGGCTAAGTACAGTACTATAGCTATGCACACGGCTAAGTACAGTACTATAGCTATGCACACGGCTAAGTACAGTACTATAGCTATGCACACGGCTAAGTACAGTACTATAGCTCTATGTACACGGCTAAGTACAGTACTATAGCTATGCACACAGCTAAGTACAGTACTATAGCTATGCACACGGCTAAGTACAGTACTATAGCTCTATGTACACGGCTAAGTACAGTACTATAGCTATGCACACGGCTAAGTACAGTACTATAGCTATGCACACGGCTAAGTACAGTACTATAGCTATGCACACGGCTAAGTACAGTACTATAGCTATGCACACGGCTAAGTACAGTACTATAGCTATGCACACGGCTAAGTACAGTACTATAGCTATGTACACGGCTAAGTACAGTACTATAGCTATGCACACGGCTAAGTACAGTACTATAGCTATGCACACGGCTAAGTACAGTACTATAGCTATGCACACGGCTAAGTACAGTACTATAGCTATGTACACGGCTAAGTACAGTACTATAGCTATGTACACGGCTAAGTACAGTACTATAGCTATATACACGGCTAAGTACAGTACTATAGCTATGTACACGGCTAAGTACAGTACTATAGCTATGTACACGGCTAAGTACAGTACTATAGCTCTATGTACATGGCTAAGTACAGTACTATAGCTATGTACACGGCTAAGTACAGTACTATAGCTATGTACACGGCTAAGTACAGTACTATAGCTATGCACACGGCTAAGTACAGTACTATAGATATGCACACGGCTAAGTACAGTACTATAGCTATGCACACGGCTAAGTACAGTACTATAGCTATGCACACGGCTAAGTACAGTACTATAGCTATATACACGGCTAAGTACAGTACTATAGCTCTATGTACATGGCTAAGTACAGTACTATAGCTATGTACACGGCTAAGTACAGTACTATAGCTCTATGTACATGGCTAAGTACAGTACTATAGCTATGCACACGGCTAAGTACAGTACTATAGCTATGTACACGGCTAAGTACAGTACTATAGCTATGTACACGGCTAAGTAGTGCTATATCTATGTACACGGCTAAGTACAGTGCTATAGCTATGTACCACAGGCTAAGTACAGTGCTATAAGCTATGTACAACTGCTAAAGTAAGTGTACTATAGCTATGACACGGCTAAGTACAGTGCTATAGCTATGTACACGGCTAAGTACAGTGCTATAGCTATGTACACGGCTAAGTACAGTACTATAGCTATATACACGGCTAAGTACAGTGCTATAGCTATGTACACGGCTAAGTACAGTGCTATAGCTATCCGATAACAACGGCTAAGTACAGTGCTATAGCTATAGTACACGGCTAAGTACAGTGCTATAGCTATGTACACGGCTAAGTACAGTACTATAGCTATGTACACGGCTAAGTACAGTGCTATAGCTATGTACACGGCTAAGTACAGTACTATAGCTATGCACACAGCTAAGTACAGTACTATAGCTATGTACACGGCAAAGTACAGTACTATAGCTATGTACACGGCTAAGTACAGTACTATAGCTATGCACACGGCTAAGTACAGTACTATAGCTATGCACACAGCTAAGTACAGTACTATAGCTATGCACACGGCAAAGTACAGTACTATAGCTATGTACACAGCTAAGTACAGTACTATAGCTATGTACACGGCTAAGTACAGTGCTATAGCTCTATGTACACGGCTAAGCACAGTGCTATAGCTATGTACACGGCAAAGTACAGTGCTATAGCTATGCACACGGCTAAGTACAGTACTATAGCTATGTACACGGCTAAGTACAGTGTATAGCTTATGTACACGGCTAAGTACAGTGCTATAGCTCATGTACACGGCTAAGTACAGTACTATAGCTATGCACACAGCTAAGTACAGTACTATAGCTATGCACACGGCAAAGTACAGTACTATAGCTATGCACACGGCAAAGTACAGTACTATAGCTATGCACACGGCTAAGTACAGTACTATAGCTATGCACACGGCTAAGTACAGTGCTATAGCTATGCACACGGCTAAGTACAGTACTATAGCTATGCACACAGCTAAGTACAGTACTATAGCTATGCACACAGCTAAGTTACAGTTACCTAAGTAAGCTATGCAACACGCTAAGTACAGTACTATAGCTATGCACACAGCTAAGTACAGTACTATAGCTATGACACGCGACGGCTAAGTACAGTACTATAGCTATGACACGCTAAGTACAGTACTATAGCTATGCACACAGCTAAGTACAGTACTATAGCTATGTACACGGCTAAGTACAGTACTATAGCTATGCACACGGCTAAGTACAGTGCTATAGCTATGCACACGGCTAAGTACAGTGCTATAGCTATGTACACGGCTAAGTACAGTGCTATAGCTATGTACACGGCTAAGTACAGTGCTATAGCTATGTACACGGCTAAGTACAGTGCTATAGCTATGTACACGGCTAAGTACAGTACTATAGCTATGTACATGGCTAAGTACAGTACTATAGCTATGTACATGGCTAAGTACAGTACTATAGCTATGTACACGGCTAAGTACAGTACTATAGCTATGTACACGGCTAAGTACAGTGCTATAGCTATGCACACGGCTAAGTACAGTGCTATAGCTATGCACACGGCTAAGTACAGTGCTATAGCTATGTACACGGCTAAGTACAGTGCTATAGCTATGTACACGGCTAAGTACAGTGCTATAGCTATGTACACGGCTAAGTACAGTGCTATAGCTATGTACACGGCTAAGTACAGTACTATAGCTATGTACAGGCTAAGTACAGTACTATAGCTATGTACAGGCTAAGTACAGTACTATAGCTATGTACACGGCTAAGTCAGCTAGTAGCCGTAGTCATTATAGCTTATGTACACGGCTAAGTACAGTACTATAGCTATGTACACGGCTAAGTACAGTACTATAGCTATGCACACAGCTAAGTACAGTGCTATAGCTATGCACACAGCTAAGTACAGTACTATAGCTATGCACACGGCTAAGTACAGTACTATAGCTATGCACACGGCTAAGTACAGTGCTATAGCTATGCACACGGCTAAGTACAGTACTATAGCTATGCACACGGCTAAGTACAGTACTATAGCTATGCACACGGCTAAGTACAGTGCTATAGCTATGCACACGGCTAAGTACAGTGCTATAGCTATGCACACGGCTAAGTACAGTGCTATAGCTATGCACACGGCTAAGTACAGTACTATAGCTATGCACACGGCTAAGTACAGTACTATAGCTATGCACACGGCTAAGTACAGTGCTATAGCTATGCACACGGCTAAGTACAGTGCTATAGCTATGCACACGGCTAAGTACAGTGCTATAGCTATGCACACGGCTAAGTACAGTACTATAGCTATGCACACGGCTAAGTACAGTACTATAGCTATGCACACGGCTAAGTACAGTGCTATAGCTATGCACACAGCTAAGTACAGTGCTATAGCTATGCACACGGCTAAGTACAGTGCTATAGCTATGTACACGGCCACACTGACACGCAACAAGTGTTTCTGGTGCACCGAGCACTTGAAAAAAAATATATATAACACCAACACCCACCACATATAAAAAAAATTCTTCCTACCTGGCATATACCAAGCCCGGCCTTCAAGCTGACTAAACCCTGATTAATATTGTCCTGGTGTTGAAAACTACAAAATGTAATGTATTAAAAAAAATCTTGAAAAATGACTGTTTAAAATCATATATGGAAATTAGAGGCATTTCAACAAAACATATGTACTTGATCATCATATGAACATGTATTTTGAGTTCCTGCCAAGTGGTTATCTAACGCCGTGAACTGAAGGCAGGATCATAATCTGAATACTACTGCCAAATATTCCACCTCTAGAGTCAATTTATATGAAAATTTCTATCAATTCTTCTATTCTGAAAAAATAGAATGAAGATAAATAATAATAATACAGTAAAACCTCTCATATTCGGACTAATTGGGCCAAGGAGTGGTCCGAGTAATGCAAGGATCCGAATAATGGGGGGATATGTAAAAAAAAAAAAAAAAAAAAAAAAAAAAAAAAAAAAATCTAGGTGTATATATATATATATATATATATAGCGAGGAAATTTCGACCCCTAAAATAAAAAAAATAAAAAAAATAAAATAAAAAAAGTCCGAATAATATCAAAGTCCGAATAATGAGGGTCCGAATACGAGAAGTTTTACTGTAATAATATGATAACATAGTGGCCCGGAGGTGTAGTGGCATGTTTTAATTTGACGATTTAATTGGAGGTGTATTATGAAAATTTGTATCAATTCTGCTATTATGAAAAAAGAATGCAGATAAAAAATAATAATAACCAAGATAATACTATAGTGAGCCGGAGGTGTAGTGGTTAGCACACTCTGCTTATGACCAAGAGTCTGGGGTTGGAATCCACAGCCAGGCGGAGACAACAACCTTGTCTCTTTCCACGCTGTAACCCTGTTGTTGTCCTGGAAGATGATGCGTAGGAGATGCACAGCCAAGGAGTGGTGACTTCGACATTCCACTACAAGCAGAGGCTGGCAATCCTTCCCTCCACTATAAGTACAGTAAAACCTCTCATATTCGGACTAATTGGGCCAAGGAGTGGTCCGAGTAATGCAAAGATCCGAATAATGGGGATAAAAAAAAAAAAAAAAAAAAAAAAAAAAAAAAAAAAAAAAAAAAAAAAAAAAAAATAATAATAATATAATAATAAAATCTAGGTATAAATAAAAAAGCTTGGAAATTTCGACCCCTTAAAAAAAAAAAAAAAAAAAAAAAAAAAAAATCTAGGTGCATATATAGCTAGGAAATTTCGACCCCCAAATAGAGCCCACCCCCAAAAAAAGTCCGAATAATGTCAAAGTCCAAATATTGAGGGTCCGAATACGAGAGGTTTTACTGTAAGTGAATGTGTCCATGTGTGTGTGTGTCTGTGTGTGTGCCCTTGAAACAAAAGACCAGGAAAGGCCTTATTAAATGATGTTTTTTCTATCCTTAGACAATCTTTGATGCGAGACTTTATGTGCAATTATGTAACACTATTTCTATGTACGGCAAAAAACCAAATGTAAATGTATGTTACCTGAGTTCCAATATCAATTTCTGATTTTCTGTGTATGCTAAATTATAGTAAACCGTGGATCCCTGAAGACAGACTGGGGCCTTACACAACACACACACACAGACACACACACACACACACGTATCGATAACCAACACTATATCTCTTGCTTATGTTTCTCCCTTACTGGATTGGCAACTATGAAGAAGAACTAGAATGATTATGTGAGATTCTGTTATGAGTGTCGTATCTTCAAAAGCTGTCAGTCCAAACACACACACACAAAACAAGATAAAAGTAATTAACAAACTACCAACAGTGTCATCTCTGCATCATTAGTTTTCAATGTGGTTGCATATTTCAAGATGTAAACATAGAGTGGAAGACAAAAATGACACCTGTGAAATGCTACGCTACCCCCAAACCAGAGCCGTAGATAGGGAGAGTTTGGCCATGCTCGGACTAAACACCGCCATATTGCCTCCATGCTCCATTGCTTCCAGTTCTATATATTGTAATGAAGACGTTACAAATAATTACAAAGTACAATAAAACCTCTCATATTCGGACTAATTGGGCCAAGGAGTGGTCCGAGAAAAAAAAAAAAAAAAAAAAAAAAAAAAAAAATCTAGGTGTAAATATAGCTAGGAAATTTCGACCCCTAAAAAAAAAAAAATTCTAGGAGTAAATATAGCTAGGAAATGTCGACCCCTTAAAAAAAAAAAAAAAAAAAAAAAAAAAAAAAAAAATCTGGGTAATGGGTAATGGGTGAGTGAATGGGTGGGGGGTGATGGGTAATGGGTGAGTGAATGGGTGGGGGGTGATGGGTAATGGGTGAGTGAATGGGTGGGGGGTGATGGGTAATGGGTGAGTGAATGGGTTGGGGGTGATGTGAATGGGTGATGTGAATTTCAGGAAAGTTAGAAGGGGCTATCTGGAGAGTCTGTGTTTGGCCCACCAATAGCCCTCCGCAGGAGCTAGCCAAAAAGTCCACCCGGAGGGCGGCTTTGCGGGGGTCCGAATACGAGAGGTTTTACTGTATCATTAGCATCTTAAATGAACATCTTATGAAGGGTCAAAGTGAACAGACGCTGTGGCAATGGAGGCAGTCTGCGAGCGCGGGTGTAGAGGCAACTTTCAGGCAAGATGGCGTCGAGTGGCCAAACACTCCCTATCTACGGCTCTGCCCCAGACACTTCACTAAGCTCGGACCACAATGCTTGCTTGCAGTAATGGACTCCAATCCCTTGCCCCACAAATGGTTTCAAACTTGTGCAGTTCGATATTCTTCATTTTTTGGTACTGTATGTGTATTAAAAATATCATTATTTCTTAGGTTATCAATACAAAATGTCTTTCCGCATTGAAAAACGTTAAATCCAAGAAGGTAAGCTAATTCCATGAACTACTCATGCTAATATGGTCAAGGACATTTGTGGACTTGTGGACTAATACATACACTAAATTTCCCTTATACAAATATTCTGTGACCTCTATGCCAGATTACTTATTCAGAAAACGGTAAATTTCCAGATGAACGCCGAATTTCCTTTGGTGTACGAAACCATTTTTTTCTGGTGAGTTTTGATGTGTTTTGAATTAATCTGCTAACCATTTCTGTTGCAAATAACTTTTTTGATAGTGATTTGCAACAAAAATGACAAAAAACAAATTGAACCTTAATTGCCACAGAAACGGTTAGCAGATTAATTCAAAACACATCAAAACTCACCTAATACAAATAGTTTCGTCCACCAAAGTCAATTCGGTGTTCATCTGGAGAAACACCCAAAAAAAACCTTGTTACTGTGACCTGCATTTGTGACAGTAGAGGAGTAGAAATGACTAGATACGTTGCCTCAGGCCTCGTGTTGTGTTGTGACTTGAAACCCCTTGAGACCCAGAACTTAATTTCCATTGTAATTTGGCTGCCATAAGATGATTTTTTTGTGAATATAAGCAATATTTTATAGATATGACCTGTTTAGTATCCTTGTCGACTAACTCATTTGGTATATTTTGTTACTTTTTGTAATTTGATGGCTCGACAACATACAATTTTTTTATAGCCAAGGAAAGATCTGGGCGTGAAGGGGTTAATCCTACCCATCTTGCGCATGTTGTCAGTGAGCAGCTTGATGTGTTGTGACTACTTAATCATACCCATCTTGCGCATGTTGTCAGTGAGCAGCTTGATGTTGTCGGTCTGGTATTTATAGGGGCGCAGGGTGCGGGTGGGGTTCTTGGTGGTGCGCGTGTGCCACACTAGTATGTTGGTGCACCCGTTGGCCTTCACCTCTATGTCCTTCAGGCTCAGGTTCAGAGACTTCAGAAAGCCGTCCTCCTCATGCCCGGCGATATATGGCATGGTGACTTTCTTCTAAAAAACAATGATACTATATAAATAAATAGATCAATGAAGAGGAAAGGTAAAGGATGTGATGTCAATGAGTGAATCCCTCCTTAAAGACTTCAGAAAGCCGTCTTCTTCATGCCCGGCAATATACGTCATGGTGACTTTCTTCTATAAACAAAAGATTATATATAAATAAATATATAAATAATTCTGGATCATGTCTTATTCTTTCTTTAACCCCTTGAGACCCAGAACTTAATTTCCATTGTAATTTAGCTACAGGTTGAAGTTCCCAAACTCGGCATCCCAAGACTCGGCAACACCCAAAACTCGACTATGGTTCCGGATTTTCCAAAACACGGCAGAACACCCAAAACCCGGCCTGTAGTTGCCGGGTCGGCCGCTAGGTGCCACCACACTAGGCCGCTTGGTTTCTCCCGCCGATTTGTTTGTTGTTATTGTTCAGTGGTGTTGTGACTGTAGAGTTGTGTACACTGTTATTTTGTGTACTTCTACAGGTCTGTTATTGGTATTATGGCTCCCAAACGTCCAGGAACACCTACTGGTGGAAGTGAAAAGAAAAGGAAGAACAATGTGTTAACTATTTCTGAGAAAATTGACCTTTTGAAGAAGTTTTTTCCGCTTAATATATCTACGTTCTAAAAGTCGGAAAATTCCATTACTCGGCTCGGCGCTGGTCCCGAGGTTGCCGAGTTTGGGAACTTCAACCTGTACTATTAGACGATTTTTAGTGAATATAAGCAATGTTTTATAGATAGGACCTGTTTAGTATCCTTGACCACTAACTAATTTGGTATATTTAGTTACTATTCGTAATTTTATGGCTCAACAACACACAATTTTTTATAGCAAAGGAAAGATCTGGGCGTGAAGGGGGTTAAGGACAGTAAATTCCCCCAAAAATACAAATGATTAATTGAAAGTGTGATATAAAACTATCTATTGCACATGGAAGGGAAGAAAGTTGATGCTGCATTCATACATGCTTGATAATTGAGGCGCTTATTTCATAAAGTCGATAAACGCCACAAACAAAAAACTGAGGAAATGGTTTCAAAGTTTTTCTACTGTATGTTCAAAATGTCATATCTTTTAAGGGGAGCGTCACATGAATATTTCCGGAAATATTAGTGTGATGCTCGCCTTAAAAGATATGACATTTTGAACATAGAAAAACTTTGAAGCCATTTTCTCAGTTTTTTGTTTGTGGCGCTTATCGACTTTCTGAAATAGGCGCCTCATATATTTTTTTTTTTTTACATCACAAGGAACTGGCCAAGGGCACAACAAAAATGGGTAACACAAAGCCCGCTTAGTTGCCAGTCCCTATAAAGAAGACAGTAAGAGAATAAAATAAAAACACAGGGGCAGGCCAATTTAGTTCGGGAGGTGTCTTGTTACTCTTCTTTTGAAAAGATTTAAGTCATAGGAAAGTGGAAAAATAGAAACAGGAAGAGAGTTCCAGAGTTTACCAGTGAAAGGGATGAAAGGGTAAAGATACTGATTAACTCTTGCATTAGGAAGATGGACAGAATAGGGATGAGAATGAGTAGAAAGTCTTGTGCAGCGAGGCCGCGGGAGGGGGGAAGGCATGCAGTTAGCAAGTTCAGAAGAGCAGTGAGCATGAAAATAACGGTAGAAGAGAGCAAGAGAAGCAACATTGCGGCGGTGATTTAAGGATTGAAGACAAGTCTGTCAGAGGAGGGGAGTTGATGAGACGAAAAGCTTTTGACTCAACCCTGTTTAGGAGAGCTGTATGAGTGGATCCTCCCCAAACATGTGAGACATACTCCATACATGGGTGGATAAGGCCCCTGTAGAGAGCAATATAGACTTACTTGTTTCTTGAGGTAGCCGACATTCACTGCAAACCCCGCCATGTCTACTTGGAACCTCCTCCCCGCCGGCCACCCATCATAGAAGCCGACAACTTGACCCTGAGGGAACAGCATTACATCTGCTAAAATACTACTACTACTACTACTACTACTACTACTACTACTACTACTACTACTACTACTAATAATAATAATAATAATAATAGTAATAATTTAAACATCACCCGGAGGCATACAGGCAAAAAAGCAACAACAAGACAAAGAGTTAACTGAAGTACTAGTGCAAAATATACATAATAAAGGCACATGGCATGAGTACATAATGTGGGGAGCTAACCTAAACTTTACAAGCTGATAATAAAACATAAGAACATAAGAAAATAAGGAAGCTACAAGAGGCTGGGAGACCTACACGTGGTAGTTCCTGTTACTTATCACTACCTACATCCACCTTTCATCCCCAGCCATGAAATTGCCTCGCCTCCTTTGACAATGAAAGCTTGTATTTTCTATGATGTAGAAATTAGCCATGTCGATAGAACTGTAGTGCAGTATAGAGCGTAGTGTATATTTATATAGGTATATTTATAACCTTGAGGTAATGCGAGTGGAAGGGTGAAATGTAGTACTTTTATTTAGTGTTGTCATTCATTTTTTAAGGTTTTGTTTGTTGAGAGAAAGAGAGAGAGAGATAGGAGAAGAGAGGAGAACCCTTACATTCTTCACGACGGGCGAGCTGACGGTATATTCCCCGATGAGTCCCACCGGCCACATGGAGACCGTTTGGGTGGACCTCATCTCATTAAAGAGTTGTATATCTATGGCGTTGTCGTCGTCCAGGAAGTAAAGAACGCCCGTGTCCTCGCCATTCTCCTGCACCCACTCCAAGGCCGCCCGTCGGTTGGACACTCCGCGGGGCACGTACTTCTCCCTCCGGTAAGCTTCCGGCATGGGGGTGGCCAGGTGCGTGTATGAGAGACCTGGAAATAGGCTCATAATTAACCAAGCCGTGACACACACCACAGAACAAGTGTTTTAATGTTAACCTCTTCACGCCCAGATCTTTCCTTGGCTATATGAAATTGTATGTTATCTAGCCATAAAATAACGAAAAGTGACTGAATATACCAAATTAGTTAGTGGACAAGGATACTAAACAGGTCATAGCTCTAAAATATTGCTTATATTCAGTAAAAATTGTCTAATGGTACCCAAATTACAATGGAAATTACGTTCTGGGTCTCAAGGGGTTAGGTGTAAGAGAACAAAGGAGACATAGAGACGAGGCAAGGAAGACCTCTTACATATTATTTAACCCCTTGAGGCCCAAAACGTAATTTCCATTGTAATTTGAGTACCATTAGACAATTTTTAGTGACTATAAGCAATATTTTATAGATAATGACCTGTTTAGTATCCTTATCCACTAGCTAATTTGGTATATTCCGTTACTTTTCGTATGGCTAATAACATACAATTTTTTTATAGCAAAGGAAAGATCTGGGCGTGAAGGGGTTAATCATGCAAATACATCTCCCTATATATGAGGCACCCGCTGCCAGACGGGCCTAACCCTTCTCGGACTGATTTTCTGTTTTCACCGTCTCCAGGCAGCAGGTGGCGTAAGTGGTTAAGCGATATTTGACCATCTAGGGTGACTAGATGGTCGAATATCGCTTCACCACTTACGACACCTGCTGCCTGGGACTCTAGACATGCTGGAGACGGTGAAAACAGAAAATCTGAGCGAGAAGGGTTAGGCCCGTCTGGCAGCGGGTGCCTCATTTGTTACGCGACCCATTTGTTTGAAACTCACCTAGTCGATGCAGCAGATGGGTTATAGGAGTCGAGCATGTGTGGCTGTCCTCGGCCACTAGCCAGTGTATCCTCTGTACCATGGTGAGGGTCTGGCCGAGACGCGTCAGCTCAGCAACCATCTCGGGTCTTCGGTAAGTTGGCGTCACCACGTAGATCACCGGCAAACTGGCGTCCTCAAGCTGTGAAGAGATAGTTTGTATATATTTTGGTGCGGGAAAGCTGAGGGGAGCAGAATGGATAAAGATAAACATACAAACATAAGAAAATAAGGAAGCTACAAGAGGCTGTGAGACCTACACGAGGTAGTTCCTGTAAAGATGAAGAAAGGAGAGGTGTAATGTGATGCAGTAGTAGTTACATAAAGTACTCGGTATTTATTTCAACCAAATAGAGCATATGTTGACAGATACATTGCTGACAAATTAGGAAACTGACCCACACACTCACACTCACAAACACACACACACACACAACAAACACACACACACACATCAGACAGTTAGATATCCCAGCAACACTTCTAACTTACTCGTCCATCAACATTGACGTTTCTTTTTGGAGCCGCTGAGCAAAACTTCCGTACTTCTGGATGACTAGGTTCTCCCGGCGCACCGCCTAGTATATGTACAGCCTGGAATGAAACAAGAATGAGGACTTTATTCATATTATTCCAACTGAGGACTACTTGAGGCGCTTATTTCAGAAAGTCGATAAGCGCCATCAATAAAAAACTCTTCAGAAAATGGCTTCAAAATGTTTCAATGTTCAAAAGATATGACATTTTGAACATTGAAACATTTTGAAGCCATTTTCTTAATTTTTTATTGATGACGCTTATCGACTTTCTGAAATAAGCGCCTCACTTGGTATGTGGGAAAAATCAACAATCACTCAATCAACCAATCAGTAAGGCACATTAACAGTGCCGTTTCTAGCCTTTTGGGGCCCTAGGCAAAATGCTGTTTGGGGGCCCTATTTTATAACACTATGGTGGGGGGATTCCAAGCCCTCTAAGGTGGTCCGGAGGCACACCTTATTTAAATGCATCAATCTGGTGCATTTTAATAGGAAAAGAGACTAGATTCTAAATAAAAAAGCAAATAATGGCAGCCCCTTGGTGGTTTCGGGGCCCCTGTGCAACCGCGTAGCTCGCATATATAGTAAGAAACAGCCCTGCATATCAACATAAAACTATGCTTACTGAAACAATAACTGTGGTATTACCCTTCACCACAACTAGAAATACTACTGATCAATTCCTGACAGATGCCATGGAGCAGTGACAGCTGGGGTCCTATGTTACCTGGGTTAAGATGATGTAGACGAAGGAGCCAATGATGATTACAGCCATGATGACTCTCTTGTGCCGGCTCATCTTACAGACCTGGAAGACTTTCTCTGCGTCTGCCGCCCACTCCTGCCACCCCTGTACAGACGGGGCGCTTTGAGAGGCGGGGAGACGACATGCTGCTCTATAAGACTAGGCTGTCTATAATGTGCACAATACATTGCTCCATGCTGCATCAGGTGTCAGTGGCTGGCATGAGTTAGGAAAGCAAGGTGAGATTGGTGAAACACTACCCAGTGGCGGAACAAGGGGTGTAAAAATGGGGGGGGCACTCGGGGGGCCACAGGTAATTATGGGGGGGCACCATAGTTTTCATAGATGTAGTGACCTTCGATAAGGCATTTAAAAGGAATTGACACGCCAGGAGGTTTGGGGTGAGGGTTCCTTCGCCGGGCTTTGTAAGGGGCTGTACATGTCACTGTCGTCATGGCTGGCTAAATGTGCACTGCAAAGCATTTCAGAGCAGAGCACAGAGTACAGAGCAGATATTTAAAGTTTATATTCACTTCAGCAACAGAACACTACCAACAAACTGCCAGCATATCTGAGGCCCATACATAGTATTCTCATCTGTATACTATAGTGTATGTATGTATATTGAAGAACTTCACAGAAATATGTAGAGACACTGAAGGTAAATCATAACTTAAATTCATTATGTCTCCATCTCAATCATGCTGGCCTGTGGGGAAATATTATAATAGGTTAATCTTATATTTGATTAATCCAACAGCTTAAATATATACATTACTCCATGCACTACCACCACCATCTCTCCGTCATCCCAGTGCAAGAGGCTGGAATGGATGCCAGTGCCAACAACTGTTCCCCGCCAGCATATTCCCGTTCTCTATACGAGTATGTGGTTTCTAAGTTAAGACGCTTGGCTCCAGCTCCGAAACTAACCATAGGAAATTCTCGAAAATACCTTCATTGTGATTCCCACGCAAAGTTACCATATGGAGCCCAGGAACAACCAACCCACCCTATCCTTAACCTAACGTAACCTAACCGACGTGTTCAAGAGTAAACACCACATACTCTTCCAGAAAACGGGAATATGCACCCCGCCACCGATCACCCTGGGGACGATCCAGTCACATGAAATGCAATGCAGATCTGAAGGTTAGTGTTCAAGGAGGAAGGAATTGGTCCCATCAGTTCAAAGGTTTGTCAGGGAGGAGGGTGTTCGAATACCAAGCACTGAGGAAAGCTGAGCATGACCGATCAAAAGACAAGAAAGTCATAGTGAGCATCAATAGTAATGACAAAATTGATGTTCTTTTCAGACAGGTTACCCGGTGCCTTTCAAAGGTCATGGACAGTCACACTAAGGTTCACTTGACTAGTATTCTTCTAACATTAACCCCTTGAGACCCAGAGCGTAATTTTCATTGTAATTTGGGTACCATTAGATGATTTTTAGTGAATGTATGCAAAATTTTATAGATATGACCAGTTTAGTATCCTTGTCCACTAGCAAATTTGGTTTATTTAGTTACTTTTTGTAATTTTATGGCTAACAACAGACTATTTTATATAGCAAAGGAAAGATCTGGGCGTGAAGGGGTTAAAAAACGCTAAAAAATGTGTAAAGTTAGGCAGTTTTACGGTATGTTTTACTTTCATTGAGAAGATAAAACACTGTCCATCACCTTCCATGACATACAAAACCAAGAAAATGAAAATACAGTCAACCCTCGATTTAACGGACTAAAAAGTGGGAAAAGTGGTCCGTTAAAGCCAATTGTCCGTTACTGCAAGGGTATTTTCTCAAGGGTGTGAAAATATAGGAAAAACACATGTTAGGACATAAACAGTGACTGGAGTTACATATTTGATTTGGCACGCTCCTCCACACTGTGAAATAAATGAGAAATAATCACAAACGCAACCAGACCGTGTAGCTATGTTGGGAGGTAAACAGTAAGTAAAAGGTAGGTAAAGATGGGAGCATACGCTAAGCTGCGCGTGGCATGCGGTGCTCATCTCCGTGGCATTAGCCCTTAGAGCCTGTGGTGGGTGAGAACCTGTTACCCCGGGACACAGGGCTAGTGTGACTCCCGGGTTACCACAGTTACCTTCCCCAGGTTACCCCAGGTACCCATTTATCAACCCCGAAAGGAAGTAAGAACAGCTGGGTAGGCTGGTCACCGACTTGCCCTGGCCCGGGATCGAACCAGGGCCCGCAGATTCGAAGCCAGGCACGCTAGCCACTGCACCACGGAGGCGACAGTGACACGGAGGTAAACAGTGACTGGCGCTAAATGCTGGATTTGGCACGCTCGCCCACGACTGCTCGGGACTGGAATTAGGAGAGTTAGTAAGCCTTCTACCACTAAATCACTAGCTACACAGGCTCCTACCTTACATATCTTAATATCTGATACATTTAAACTCCTTAAAACCCAAGCATTCCCAAATAAAACGAAAAAAATTATGTTGACTTGACGATTCGAGCGGCGATAAGCGGTCTGATATGCCATTCTTGCCCGCAAAAATTTGTCTCGCGAATGGAGTCCGTTAAATCCGAAGTCCGTTAAATCAAGGGTCGACTGTGTGTACAAAAGTACGTGTGTGCCAAGAACCCAGACCAGTGTGTGTGTACGTGTGTGCCAAGAACCCAGACCAGTGTGTGTGTACGTGTGTGCCAAGAACCCAGACCAGTGTGTGTGTACATGTGTGCCAAGAACCCAGACCAGTGTGTGTGTACGTGTGTGCCAAGAACCCAGACCAGTGTGTGTGCAAGTGCCACTCAAACGAAGGTTCCAAAGGCTTCTGATATTTGCCGTGAAGATAATCTGTAACAATCTTAACCCCTTGAGGCCCAGAACGTAATTTCCATTGTAATTTGGGTACCATTAGACAATTTTTTTGTGAATATAAGCAAAATGTAATAGATATGACCTGTTTAGTATCCTTATCAACTAACGAATTTGGTATATTAAGCTACTTTTCGTAATTTTATGGCTAACAAGACAACTTTTTGTATAGCAAAGGAGAGATCTGGGCGTAGAGGGGTTAAATGCCATCACAAAAGTCAAGACACATTATAATTGCATGACAGCAGCTGGAACAGTCCGTATCTGAGTGTTAAGGCAGAGAGAGAGAGAGAAGGAGAGAGAGACAGAGTAAAAAGACATATACTTTATCTGTCATGATCTTCATTTCGTTTTGGGAGGGATTCTCAACCATTTTCATGAAGTACTGAACTGAAAAAAAGAAACAACACAAATGAAAAACAAATATTGCAAGAACCAAAACATCAAATGATTCACCAAAAAAAGGAGGGAGGTAAAAACATCCAACAAACACCTGTCAAAAGAGCAACAACAAAAGCACATGGATTAGAGAACATTGTACATATTATCAGTGCATGTAAACCTGACTTTGTATGACCTTCAAGTTGCCCAATCAGGATATCTTGAGACAATCACAGCCAGAATACAAACACCGTGTTTCTAGCCGTAGCAAGGACTACGGGCACCAGAATACACGACCTTTCGAGCGAATGACTTTTCAAGCGGAGGACGATTCGAGCGAACGACTTTTCGAGCGGAGGACCATTCGGAGGACCCAATTGTGTGTGTGTGTGTTGCGTATACGTGCAGGTGTATGTGTGTGTGTTGCGTGTGCTTGCGCGTGTGTGTTGCGTATGCGTGCAAGTGTGTGTGTGTTGCGTATACTTGCGTGTGTGTGTGTGCCGGATTCATTCAATATACATCAAAACTATTCAGGAAAACTAAGTTCGAAATCGTTGAAAGCCCATTACCGAAATTTTACCGAAAATGTATTCGCTTGAATGGTCTTCCGCTCGAAAAAGTATTCGCTCGAATCGTCCAGACACCATAGTGACAGGTGTGGTGTTTGTGGTAAAGTGAGAGAGGCTAAGAGTGAGGTGTTAGCCCCCAGTGTGTGTGTCTGACCTAAAGAATGAACGCGCAGTTCTCGTCCACTATAACAGCGTCAGCCCCGTACCGCCGCGGGCACGGGTACGGTGCGGGACACAGTGGTCCATAGAAGCTAATCTCGGGCATGCGGGACTCGAACCTAGGATCAGCGTAGCAAGGTATACCCTGAGTACGTCTCTGTAGAATTCAGAGGGAGATACTTAGCGAAAACACGTCAAAATATTCCATTTAACGGCATAAAACTATGATGTCATATATTTCAGGGAGAATAGTACGCTAAAAGGCTAATATGGCGGCAATGTATTATCGTCCACCCTATATTTATCAATAATAATGCTCCTTTTGTCACTAATATGCCATAAATAAGGTAAATTTCACCTTATTTCCCATTAAATAAGGTCTATATATCGGGAATATACACTAATCATCGCCGCCCAGCTGGTTACTGAACGCTGACTAGCTGAGACCAGAGCAAGGCCGCTGATTGGCTGAAGGGAATCCTGCCTCGCCGCCATTTTACGTGGTGCCAATTAGTATTTAAAACGAATAGTCACTTTTTTATTCGTGGACTGATTATGGATTGTATAACCTTAATGAAAACCCCAGCTCTTTTTATGACTTTCTATATAAAGTCTGCGATACTTAAGGCCTTCGTAAAATAAATACGATTCAATAATTTAGTAACACCGTAGATTTTAGGGATATTTTGTTGATAATTCTTTTTTTACATCAAATGGAGGGAGATTTTTGTGTACTTTAATATATTTCGATATTTGCGCATCGTTTTATGTATTAATCACGCACTTGATGGCTGTATTTTGTTTATTTATTTTAGGTGGGTTTTGTTTACATTTTAACGTCTAACTTGTTCCTCCTTCTAAATGAGCTGTGACGATATTTGTGTGTGATTAGCTATGCCTACAGGCGCAGTGTGTTTGTGTGTGTTTATGTGACGTGTTTTTCACGTGTTTACTGGAGGAATACATCTGACTCAGTGGTTGAAAGGGTCAAACTATCAAAAAAACAAAACATGTATTGCTCCATGGTTTTCAACACTGAACGGGGATCTGTTACTGTTTATAAGATACACACATCATATAGTATTTGCCCATATTTTTTTCACGAATTATTGAGCCTTGGGTAAAAAGTCGACTTTTGTTATGGTAAATTTGGGGGGTTTTCGGCCATCTTTTGATACGGGATATTTCATTATTTCTTCGTTATTTCATTGTTGTTTTAGGCTTATTGAGTTCTATTTATCATTATTTTACTTTATTCGTGTTGATTTATTCATTATTTTATATTTTTGATTATGAAGGGAATAGTTGTAGCCTCGAGTTGGATGTCAAGATCAAGAAGAGCTCTGATTCAGCTCTTGATGACGTCACAGCGGCCGTATGGAAATTTATTCTTATTCTTACATTTATACCTCAATTTACGCCTCCCCGTGCAATATTCGAGGCTATGTAAGGAGTAAGAAAGGCTATGGGGCTGTATTGCATGATATTACCCATTGACAAAGACAATATATGCATGATAAATAGGTAAAAACTGGGTATTTCTGGCTTCACTTATCTTATTTCTCTTATTTTCTTATGCTTTTTACCTCAATTTACGGGTTCCCTTGCAATAGTCAAGGCTATGTAAGGGGTAAGAAAGGGTGTGGGGCTGTATTGCATTATATAATACCTAAGCAAAGGCAATATATGCACACTAAATGGGTAAAAATGGGGTATTTCTGGCTTCTTATCTTATTTTCTTATGCTTTTTACCTCAATTTACGGGTTCCCTTGCTATTTTCAAGGCTATGTAAGGGGTAAGAAAGGGTGTGGGGCTGTATTGCATATAATACCAAAGCAAAGGCAATATATGCACGCTAAAGGGTAAAAATGGGGTTTTTCTGACTTCTTATCTTATTTTTTAGGGCTTTTTACTCAATTTACGGGTTGGTAAACTTTGGAAGAAGTCTTCACCCCTATCTTTTTTTTCTTCCCCCTAAAAGCCAACAAGCCTGGGGAACTGGCGGGAATACGGGGTTTTGGGTGGGGGAAGCAAAATAAAGTGATTTATGGCTCCCCAAAAAATCATCAAAGTCACTATATGTAAAAATCTAACCTAACCTAACCTTTAACCACAAAGTATACCTAACCTAACCTAACCAACCTACTAACCACAAAAATATACCTAACCTAACCTAACAAAACCCTTAACCACAAAGTATACCTAACCTAACCCTAACCTAACCTTAACCACAAAGTTATAACCTAACCTAACCTTAACCACAAAGTATACCTAAACCGAACCTAACCTAACCTTAACCACAAAATATACCAACCTACCAACCTAACCTTAACCACAAAGTATTCTAACCTTAACCACAAAGTATACCCAACCTAAAACCCTTTAAACCCCAAAGTATACCTAACCTAACCTTAACCCCAAAGTATAAACCAACCTAACCTTAAACCCCAAAAATATACCTAAACCCAACCTAACCTTAACCCAAGTAACCAAAGATACCTAACCTAACCTTAACCACAAAGTATACCTAACCTAACCTTAACCACAAAGTATACCTAACCTAACCTAACCTAACTGGACTTAGAATTTTTTGAGGCACCTCATATTTCATAGCGGCCGTGTGGGTTAACCAAGGCTGAGCGCACGCTGGAACCTTTACAGATGTGAAGTACAATAAGCATACAATACAGTGCGGTAGTTCATTTCAGTCAAAGCCGGAAGGATGAGTTCCAAAGTATTTCCGTATTGCATGATATAATACCCAAGCAGAGGCAATATATGCACGCTAAATGGGTAAAAATGGGGTATTTCTGGCTTCATTTATCTTATTTTCTTCTGCTTTTTACCTCAATTTACGGGTTCAGTGTGTACGAAACGACTATAGTTTCATATAGACTACGAAACAACTTTTTGGTGTACGAAACAACTTGTGTACGAACTGACTGCACCCCGTCCGTCATACTTACATGGGATGACTTCAACAAATTACTCCTCAACATGAGGAAAACTATGATCCCTTTAGCTATGTCAGGAGAGCACCAAGTCCCTGAGAGCATGTAATCGACGGTTCATTGATCAAAGGAGTCGATTTGCGTCGATTTCACCACCACCACCACCACCAGTAGGTCATCAATATTGACTTATGAACATGACAGCCGGGCACGTGTTTACCTTGACGTGGTGTGCTACATGACAGCCTGGCTTTCACACCATCACCAGTACACTGAGCACATCACTAGCACTAGCACTAGTGGGGCGGGGCGGGGTCACGGGGCGGGGCAGGCGGCCAAAGCTCTGCAGACGGACTGTTTTTTTTCTCGGGGTCGGGAATCTCGGGGCAGTCGACCTCGGGAGTCTGGCCTTTTTTATCGGCACTCCGTCACCTGATATTTCTCTTCTTGCTGTCTGGGTCTTTAATTAGTTGTCTTCTCTTATTCTATATTTTTAGTTTCTTTCTCTTTCTTCCTTCTTATTTTCTCTGGTCATCCAAAAACTGTTGATTGTTCTTTTTAGGCCTCTTCCATTTGTGCCCAAGTTACATGAACCAGTTCTTTCAGTTCAGGGTTGGGTTCTGGGTTCAGGGTTGGGTTCGCGTGTCACAAATGGAACGCAAAAACCCGGTTTTTGGTTAAAAACATACTCAGCTGACGAGGCAATTTAAGAGAGAGAGATAACGAGAGAGAGAGAGAGAGAGATACCGAGAGAGAGAGAGATACCGAGAGAGAGAGATAACGAGAGAGAGAGAGATAACGAGAGATAACGAGAGAGAGAGAGAGAGAGATAACAAGAGAGAGATAACGAGAGAAAGAGAGATAATGAGAGAGAAAGAGAGAGATAACGAGAGAGATAACGAGAGAGAGAGATAACGAGAGAGAGATAACGAGAGATAACGAGAGAGAGATAACGAGAGAGAGAGAGAGAGAGAGAGAGAGAGAGAGAGAGAGAGAGAGAGAGAGAGAGAGAGAGAGAGAGAGAGAGAGAGATAACGAGAGAGAGAGATAACGAGAGATAACGAGAGATAACGAGAGAGAGAGATAACAAGAGAGAGAGAGAGAGAGTGAGAGAGAGCGGGGCCGCCACGGTAATTTATGTAGTTAACGCTACTTTATACATGGTTCTACTGTATGTATCAGAAAACGACATCTATCCATGGAAAGCTAATTTAACTCTGCTTCTATTGATATCTGCCATCTTATAAGCTGTCCCACAAAGTTATACATGACGACGAGTTTTTACGTTCATCATATTTCTTCAGAGTCTCAGAATGACCTTTATTTAAAGGCTTCTTCCATTTGTGCCCAAGTTGCATGAACCAGTTCTTTCAGTTCAGGGTTGGGTTCTGGGTTCAGAGTTGGGTTCGCGTGTCACAAATGGAACGCAAAAACCCCGTTTTTTGTTTACAAACTTTTATGCTCAGCTGGCGAGGCAATTTTATACTCAGCTGGCGAGGCAATTTAAGAGAGAGAGAGAGAGAGAGAGAGAGAGAGAGAGAGAGAGAGAGAGAGAGAGAGAGAGAGAGAGAGAGAGAGAGAGAGAGAGAGAGAGAGAGAGAGAGAGAGAGAGAGAGAGAGAGAGAGAGAGAGAGAGAGAGAGAGAGAGAGAGATTCAATACTTTTATTCACAATTGAAGTACAGTTGTGAAAAAGACTGTTTCATAAGAACAGTCTTATCTCAGTATACATATGATGAGCTGGTAAAGGACATCGATTATGAGGGGCATAGTCGTTGAGTTATAATAATCTAAACACACAATATGGGCCAAGGGGAATATTATGACATTCATGTTTACCCTACACGATTTACGACAGGGCACAGAGTTCAGATGGCACAGTCAGGGAGGGAGGGGAGAGGATGAGTTATAGGCGCACTTAGGCACAGAATGAGAAGGGCGGTTGGGTGGCAGGCGGGCACTCCCAGGGTGGAGGGCGGGGGGGCGTCAAGCCGAGCGGGCACTGACAAGGCCGTCTGTATGTAAAGGCCTGCGCCTGAGATTGATGACGTCACGGACGACGTCTGTACGAGGCCACCGAGATGACAAGTTTACCTACCTAATTATATGTTTATCAGTATAAAAGATATATTGTTATCTTCGGAAATGTTTGTTCTATAATATTATCAAATAAAAACCCGTAAAACACATTAAAGAAATGCCATTATGAGACTCTCAAGAAATATGCATGAACTTAAACTCTTCGCCATTTAATATTTTTCTCGAAAACATTTTACATGGAGAATATCAATAGAAGCGAATTTAATTCGCTTTCCATTGCTATATTTTGTTTCTGATAAATGAATTAGCAGCATGCATAAATTAGCGTTAACTAAATACATAACATCATGAAATCGGGTAATTTCGTACCTAATATATGTTTATCAGTATAAAAGATATATTGTTATCTTCGGAATGTTTGTTCTATAATATTATCAAATAAAAAAACCGTAAACAGACTAAAGAAAGGCCATTATGAGACTCACAAAGAAATATGTATGAACTTTAACTCTTCGCCATTTAATATTTTGCTCAAAAACATTTTACATGGAGAATATCAATAGAAGCGGAATTTAATTAGCTTTCCATTGCTATATTTCGTTTTTTGATAAATGAATTAGAACCATACATAAATTAGCGTTAACTAACAAAAAAGGTCATGAAATCGGGTAATTTTTCCCGTTTGATGATGTTATTTATTTAGTTAACGCTAATGTATGTATGGTTCTAATTCATTTATCAGAAAACAAAATATAACAATGGAAAGCTAATTAAATTCCGCTTCTATTGGTATTCACCATGTAAAATGTTTGCGAGTAAAATATTAAATGGCGAAGAGTTTAAGTTCATGCATATTTCTTGAGAGTCTCATAATGGCATTTCTTTAGTGTGTTTTACGGTTTTTTATTTGATAATATTATAGAACAAACATTTCCAAAGATAACAGTATATCTTATACCGCCCGTACATCCTCACATGCTGAAAGCTCGGCTCCTACTGACTCGCGGAGCAGCCTCAGCTCGTGACGTCACGTCCATCCCGCGCTCCCAGGCGCAGGCCTTTACATACAGACGGCCTTGGCACTGAGCTAGGCAGGAGTCTCATTTTCCCCTTCAGGCGTCCGTCGACCTCCCTTACCCCGGGATTTTTTGGGCGCCATGGGGGGAGGGGGGTTGACAAGAGGGTCCATGGTGTCTACATCCATGGTCAGCAGGGCGTCGTCAGGGGCTACATCTCGGCGTCGCCTTGAACCAAGAGTGTCTTGTATCGTTCGGGTCATCTCTGTCAGCATTTCCTTTAGGCTCAATATCTCTCCTGTCACGCTCACCATGTCGCTTCGAGCGGTCGCCATCACACCCTTCAAGGCTGCCACCTCCCCCTTCAATTCTTGTAGAGAGACTATTTGGGCACGCAAATCAGCACACTCCTCCTGGTAATGGACCTGCGCCTCCTGTAGCATCTTCATCTCGTTCATCAAGTCAAAAAGCCTCAGAATCGCTGAGGGAGGCAACACCGCCTTCACGACCTGTGGGGGAGGGGAGCAGCCACCCCGCGGTGAGAGGGAGGAGAGGGGGTGACTTGGTGACTGGCTTGGGCAGACTGCGGGTGCTAGGGGGGG
>JACEEZ010006678.1:0-5000 GCA_016584305.1 Chionoecetes opilio
GACTAAAGAAAATGTTATATAAAAATAAATGACCCTATGTACATAACACAGATAATTAACCCGAGAAAAAAAAACAAAAAAATACTAAGAGAATTCACCACCCGGGAGTAAACTAAAAAATAATGTGAGTTGACTTGAGTAGAGTCCCCGGTGCTAATGTTGATGGTTGGTACTTACTTAAAGCACAAGAATGGTGTTATGCTATGTTCCTCGAGAGAGTAGTAACGCTTCAGCTATATACAGATGACTGACTAACAAAAGAAAACGAGGTTTATAAATGCCCTGTATTTTGCCTGGGGCTGCTTCACTCAGCTTTGAGTCGAAACCAACCGGCGAGATTCCGGAGTAGTTCCGGTGCCTTCCTTCGTGGTGATTGAGGAAGGGTAGTTAGTGGTACTCCAGGCAGTGTGTGTGTGTGTTGTGTGTGTGTGTGTGTGTGTGTGTGGGGTGTGGTGGGTGGTTGTGTGGGGTGTGTGTGTGTTTTGTGTGCACACAGGATGAGGATAAGGCGAAGCTATTTATAATATGTAAAATTATTTTATTATAATATTATATATTTATATAAAATATATATTATAATATATAAGAATATAGTAGTAAAATAATTTATATAGATATTATATATTATATAGTATATTATATTTAATAATATATATATTTATATATATATAATATATTTTTATAGATAAGTTTTTACAATAGTTAATATATTAATTTATACATATATATATATATTTTAATATGTATTATATATATTTGATATATATATATATATTAATAAATATGATATATAATTATACATATATAATATATATATTTATATATGAATTTTAGGATTATACATATATAAATATAATATATTGATATAAATAATATTTATAATAATATATATATAAAATATATAAATAATTAATATATATATATATATTGAAAATATATATAATATTTATAATAGATAAAAAATTAAAATATATATAGATATATATAATAAGTAAATTTTAATATATATTAAGGTAAAATATAAATAGATATATATATATATATATAGATATATATAGATATATTAAAATTATAGAATATATAATATATAGTATTATTATATATATATTAGAAAAATATATATATAATATGATATATATTATATAATTAATATATATATAGATATAATATATATATATATGAATAATATATATTATATATATTTATAATATATTATAAAATATATATATATATATTAAAATTTAATATATATAATAATTAAATATATATATATATATATATATTAATATATTATAAAATATATATATAAAATAAAATAATATATATAATATATTAATATATAAGAAAATATATAAAATATATATATATATAATATATATTATATAATATATATATATAATATATATATATATATATATAAGATATATATATAAAATAAATTAAATATATATATATATATATATATATATATATATATATAATATATATAATATAAATTATTAATAATATATTATATATAGATAATAATATATATATATATATATATATATAATATATATATATATAATATTAAAATAATATATAATATATATAATATAATATAATAAATATATATATTAATATATAATATATATATAGATATTTTATTTTTAAAAAATTTAAAATATATAAATAAATTATAAAATATGTAATAATTTATATATATATATAAAAAATATAGTTTAATTAGAATTAATATATATAATATATATATAATATAATATTAAAGATATATTAGATATATAATATATTTATATATATATAAAAATAATATATATATATCTATATATATATATATATATATATATATATTATATATAGATATATATATATATATATATATAAATATATATATATAATATATATAATATAGTTATTATATATATATATATATATATAATATATATATATATATGTAAGATATAATATAATATAATATATATATAATAATATAATAAATATATAATAATATAATATTATATATTATATATAATATATATATTATATATATATATATATATACTATATATACTATATATATATATATATATATATATATATATATATATATAATATATATAATATATATATATATTATATATATATATTATATATATATATATAATATATATATAAACTCATGCCTTTATATTTCTGCCCGTAATCATGCCAGATCTTTACTTCAGCTTACCACAAAACTCTTTCATTCATAGAAATGTCAAAATCTTCTGAATCAAATTCCTCTCGTGACTTCTGCATCTAGCTAAACATCTCTAACAATTTTCTTCATCTTTCCCTCCTATGCTTCACCCAGATGGCTCCACAGCCGTCTCATCTACTTCTAAAGCTGAACTATTCGCTCAAACATTTGCTAAAAATTCCACTCTGGCTGATGAAGGGTTTGTTCCTCCTTCTCCTCCACCTCTGACTTTATTATGCCTGTCATTAGATCCTTCGAATGATGTTTTCTTTGCCCTTTCTGGCCTAGATCCTCGGAAGGCTTACGGTCCTGACCGAGTCCCTCCTATTGTTCTCAAAACTGTGCTTCTGTGCTGCACCTTGCCTGGTCAAACTTTTCCGTCTATGTCTATCTACTTCCACCTTTCCTTCTTGCTGGAAGTTTGCTCACATCCAACCTGTTCCTAAGAAGGGTGACCGTTCTAATCCTTCAAACTATCGTCCTATAGCTTTGACTTCCTGCCTTTCTAAAGTTTTTGAATCTATACTTAATAAGAAAATTCTAAAGCATCTATCTGCTCACAATCTTCTATCTGATCGTCAGTACGGTTTCCGTAAAGGGCGATCAACTGGCGATCTTCTAGCTTTCCTAGCTGAATCTTGGTCATCCTCCTTTAGGGGTTTCGGTGAAACTTTTGCTGTTGCCCTTGACATATCAAAAGCTTTTGATAGAGTCTGGCACAAATCTTTAATTTTCAAACTGCCCTCATTCGGTTTCTATCCTTCTCTCTGTACCTTCATTTTAAGTTTCCTTTCAAACCGTTCTATTGCAGCTACTGTAGACGGACATTGTTCTTCTCCTAAATCTATCAATAGTGGTGTTCCCCAGGGTTCTGTCCTATCACCCACTCTCTTTCTATTATTCATTAATGATCTTCTAAGTCTAACTCAAAGCCCTATCCACTCCTACGCTGATGATTCTACCCTGCATTTTTCAACGTCGTTTATTAGACGTCCAAACTCAACAGGAGCTAAGTGATCACGGAGAGATGCCACGAGCGCCTAACTTCTGATCTTTCTATTATTTCTGATTGGGGCAAAGCAAACCTTGTTTTGTTCAATGCCTCAAAAACCCAATTTCTTCACCTATCTACTCGACAAAACCTACCAGATAACTATCCCCTCTTCGTCAATGACACTCTACTGTCTCCTTCTTCTTCAATGAACATTCTAGGACTATCCTTTACTAAAAATCTGAACTGGAAATCTCACATCTCATCTCTTGCTAAAACAGCTTCTAAGAAGTTAGGTGTGCTGTGGCGTCTGCGTCCTTTTTTTTCTCCCTCCCAATTGTTTGCTCTCTACAGGGGCCTTATCCGCCCATGTATGGAGTATGTCTCACATGTTTGAGGAGGATCCACTCATACAGCTCTCCTAAACAGGGTTGAGTCAAAAGCTTTTCGTCTCATCAACTCCTCTCCTCTGACTGACTGTCTTCAATCTTTAAATCCCCGCCGCAATATTGCTTGCTATCTTCTACCGTTATTTTCATGCTCACTGCTCTTCTGAACTTGCTAACTGCATGCCTCCCCCACTCCCGCGGCCTCGCTGCACAAGACTTTCTACTCATTCCCATCTCTATTCTGTCCATCTTCCTAATGCAAGAGTTAATCAGTATCTTTACTCTTTCATCCCTTTCACTGGTAAACTCTGGAACTCTCTTCCTGTTTCTATTTTTCCACTTGCCTATAACTTAAATCTTTTCAAAAGAAGAGTAACAAGACACCTCCCGAACTAAATTGGCCTACCCCTTTGTTTTTATTGTATTCTCTTACTGTCTTCTTTATAGGGACTGGCAACTAAGCGGGCTTTGTGTTACCCATTTTTTTTGTGCCCTTGGCCAGTTCCCTGTGATGTAAAAACAAAAAAAAAAAAAAAAAAAAAATATGTTGCATATATATATATATGTATATATTTATATATATATATATATATTATATACATATATACATACTAATATAATATATATATATATACATATATATACATATATATATATAATATATATATATACATATATATACATATATATAATATATATATATATATAATATATACATACATATATACATACATATATACATATATATATGTATATATGTATGTATGTATGTATATATATATATGTATGTATATATATATATATATATATATGTATGTATACATGTATTATATATATATTATATATAATATATATATATATATATATATATATATATATATATATATATATATACTGATATATATATAGTATAGGTACTATATATAGGTACAATATAAATAGTACATATATAGACTTATATATGAGACTTACCTACTCACATAACACGATTTTTTTTTTTATTGCAAATATAACGAAGAACGTTATAACGAACGAACGATAATGAAAGTAGATGATGAAATGAACTCGCAGAATTCATGCATAAAAAGGTATTAATTAGATGAATGAATAATGAGATAAGTTTACATCAGACTTACATCAAAAGAAAAAAGACAACACAAAAAGAGACGGGTGTGTGTGTGTGTGGGTGGGTGTGTTATTCACCCATGGTCGTATCCACGCGAGCGAGCTCGTGATCGCCTGTTTCACCCTCTCAGTGCGAGCTTAGAGCTCATTATTACCGATCTTTGGGCAATGCTGGAACTCACACACCACACACCCCCATCCCCTTGCTCAAGAGGGACACTACCTACCGAATTTCACAGTGGAAAAATCCCCGGGA
>JACEEZ010006678.1:12500-57500 GCA_016584305.1 Chionoecetes opilio
TATATATATATATATATATATATATATATATATATATATATATATATATATAATATATATATATATATATATATATAAATATATATATATATATATATATAATATTAATATATATATATATATATATATTAATACATATATATATATATATATATATTATTAATACATAATATATATATATATATATATTATATATATATATATATATATATATATATATATATATTATATATATATACAGTTTATAAGCTATCTTCATCCAACGGTCATATAATAAGAGATGATTAATAATGCGGTTTCTCTATTTTTGCAGCTAAAGATCCGTTCGAGAAAAAAAAAATTAATCGTACTCATTTATAGATCCCCAGTTCCCAATATTCACGTTGGTAACAAATTATTCGTCCAGATATCTCAAATGAGTAATGCGTTCAATTGCATCATCTTTGATGATTTCAACCTAGCCGTTACTTACTTGATTTATTTATTTAATGCCAAAAAGTGGGAAATGTGCCAGACATCAGAGAAGTGTTACTTCCTTGGGGGAATCTGCTAAACTCTCACTCGGCTCACGACTTCTATAGCGATTTATTAGAAAGTTCTTTAACTCAACATGTTCACAAATCCACGAGAGGTGACAATATAACTTTTAGACCATATGTTTTCGACAAATTATAATTTAGTGAAATGTTCATATTGGCCCTGAATTTCGGACTAGCGTCCATAAAATCATGTCCTTTGAAATAATCGTGTCCTCTTAAACTTTGCAGGGAAAGTGTTAGCAATGAAGAAATGTTCATGTATAGACAAAGTAACTTTTAAAGACTTAGGTCTTCTTTATAAGAAATAGATTGGAGCGTATTATCAAATGAAACGGAAACTGATATAGACGGATATATGCTGTCAAAGTTTGTGTTCCAGTCATAAATAGACGTTCACGAAATAAAAAGTTGTTGTTGTTGATGTTCCTCAAGCTGCTTGACCGAACAGCCCCAAGCTCCTTAGATAGGCCACGGAATGGACCGGGTTTTCTTACAGGGCTTTCATGGAGTGTATGCTGTGTTAGTGGCGTGTGTGATTATGTACAGTTCAGTCTTCCTAAATAAGTTTGATAGTGTAGGATGCTGTGTTGCATCCCGGACAGGCATCCGCAACGGACCCATCTAGTCTCATCTGATAGCTAGAAGAGCCGGGTGGTGTCCACACCGCAGCCTGGCCAGGTGGACTCTGTCCACCTCCCCTTGTTATCCCCCACCTCCCCCAAATTTACAAAATTAGTTTATTTCTGACAGTAACGGTTAGGTTAGGTTAGGTTAGATGTGAGGTTTTATTTGGTTACAAATTGGGTGCTATAATATCAAGATCAAGAACTTGAACTGTAGTAGAGAATATGAACACTCGACGACGTGAAAGACTAAAACACTCGCCAACGGCGACTAGAAATCCGGTAGACAAGAGTGTAGCGTATAACCACACTATGCGGAAAAACAAACACAATGTGCCTTGGGGCTTTTACTGTTCCAAAGACTACTGTATACTGGACTTGTTTCTGGGGCTAAGCGCCATCCCGCCCATGACCAGTGGAGGCTGATCGGCAAGGTAAACAAGTGTTCCATGAATATGATCCCCAGAAACAAGTCCAGTATACAGTAGTCTTTGACTGTTCACAACTCAACAAACCCAACACCAACTTAACACTATTAGTTCTCTCAAACATAAAGTACAATCCAGTCGATGTGACGGTGCAGACACGGCGGTTTGCGTGGCGACACTGCTCCTTGGTGATGTGGCAACACGGTGTGGCTTGACCAGCGAGCGTAACCACGGATTGACCCTGCAGCACGACCAGGGTACCAGTGAGGTAGCACAGGAATGGTTAGTGATGCAGGGTGATGAGAGGGCGATACTGCGAGTGTGGTGAAGGAGTGCTCGCGGTTGACTCCTGGCTGCTCTGCCGGTGGTTCAGTCTTGGACTCCCTACATAACATTGCATTTGCTCGAGCCTTCCTCTCGAGTTCGTATTGTGAAGCTTCCGAGCTGCTGGCGTGTGTGACTCGGTGTGGTTGTTCGATAGTTTGGGTTTGAATCACCATAAGAGTTCCATAAACTGTCCTCATTGCCCTCTCTCTTCCGACTTTGATCCTCGGAAGGCATACAGTCCTGACGGAATCACTGCAATTGTTCTCAAAAACTCTGCAACTGTGCTTGCACTCTGCCTGGTCAAACTTTTCCGCATTTGTCTATCTACTTCCATCTTTCCTTCTTGCTGGAAGTTTGCTCACATTCAACCTGTTCCTAAGAAGGGTGACCGTTCTAATCCTTCAAACTACTGTTCTATATCTTTTACTTCCTGCTTTTCTAAAGCTTTTGAATCTATACTAAATAGGTAGATTTCAAAGCATCTATCTGCTTACAATCTTCTATCCGATTGTAAGTACGGTTTCCGTAAAAGGCGATCTACTGGTGATCTTCTAGATTTCCTAACTGAACTTTGGTCATCCTCCTTTAGGGGTTCTGGTGTAACTTTTGCTGTTGCCCTTGACATAACAAAAGCTTTTGATAGTCTGGCAATAATCTTTAATTTCGAAATTACCCTCATTCGATTAATATGCTTCTCTCTGCACCTTCAACTTAAATTTCTTTCAAAGCGTTTTATTGCAGCTACGGAAGGTAGTAATCGTTGTGTTCCTCAGGGTTTTGTCCTATCACTTCCCATGATAATTTAGGACCATCACCTCTTTCTATTCATGAATGATCTTTCAAGTCTAATTCAATGCCCTATCCACTCCTAGGTTGACGATTCTACGTCTAGGTTGACGTCGTTTATTAGATGTCCAACTCAACTGTTGGGGAGGCGGTGGCCGAGTGGTTAGCGTCTTGGAGTGATGAACTCAATGTTCCGAGTTCGAATCCTGCCGGGGGCAACTCTTTCAAGGTAGGGGAGAAAAAGGTCCCGAGTTCAAGTCCCACCAATTGATTGGGAGATGATGGAGAGGATGTAGGTAAAGAGCATAAGAAAAATGTCCATGCGTTTGTGTAGTGTTTCTTGGAGGCAAGTGTTGTGCAAGTGAAGTGGGTCCAGCTCTTGCAGGAAATTTATGCAACTGAACCCTTTGTCTTTCGAATCGAAGTGATGGGTTTGGAGCATGTCGGACATGCGTTTGTAGTTGAATCCAGGGTTGTTCTCAATGTCTCCAACTAGAAAATGGAGGAGAGAAATGATCGCCGGAAAATTATTTCTCAGCGTTTAAAACACGTCGTGTATATATATGTGTGTTATGTGAAGGGTGTGGTACTTGTCCAGGCGACCGATAGAAATCCAATAGAGGATAGATGTGGATAGATAAGAAGCTATTCCCGGGTGCCCATGCCCGTGAAGGGGCAGGGGTTTGTTGCTGCGGTTTGGCCCACAGGGTTTCTCTTCTTTGCCGCCACTGGAAGGTGGTCCCACGACCTAGACGCCGCCACTCCAGGACCAATAATAAGAGTGAACTCAAGTGCTGGAACAACCAAATTGAATCTGGACTTTTACAGAAAAAACGGGCCGACCTTCAATACTTGTCATCTTAAAACGAAAATGATAAAATAGAGTTCGAAAGACTACGACGCGATACGAAAAAAACTATAAAGAAAAGTAAGAAAGATCTTGAATGGACCCATTTACTCTTACGATAAATAACGATAGATTGGAACTATCGAGGTAACGATAGATTGGAAATCTTCAAGCTTCATATTGTAAAGCAGTGATGCTGATTTTTCGATGTGAACAGTATTTTTGATGATACAGCCATTTTAAGTGGAGGAACATTTGTGCGCCCTAAAACGACCGGCGCCATGTTGTGACGTCAACAACACACAATTGTCAAGCGGCCGCAGCGGGCCGCTCCACAGTAACATTAACTTGCTTTACCCCTACTACCGCAAGATGGCCAATAATCCCCCTTCAAGTTTTGTGGTAGGTTTTCACTGTTTGTGAATATATAAGTTGTAGTTTATAAGGAAAAAGTGAATAGACAGGGACAAGTGGCCCATGACAACAGACAAATGATTACTTTTGGCATCGCAACTCCTTACAAAGAGCTCAAATGAACCTACAATGACATGTAGCCTACAGCTAGAGAGATAAACGAACTCATAGAAGAACAGGTAGAAATGAGAGCGCCTTCCACCCGGACACACACACATCTGATCAAGAGCGCCCTCCACGCGCGCACACACACACATAAATATATATATATATATATATATATATATATATATATATATATATTATATATATATATATATATATATATATGTAACGCGAGAAATTACATTAATAGGGGAAGAGATGAAATACCACATAAGTATCAATAAGCTAACGAGGAATTTTCCTCCACGCCTCAGTCCTGAATCATTGGTTAGGGAGAAAGGCTTATATTTTAAGCCAGTAATAATTAGCCACGTAGCAAAGCGAAGCGAGGAGGGAGCTTCACGTCAGGTTAGCATTTAGTAGCAGACGGACTCCCAGTGGGTAAGCCCACTGGGAGGTGACTTTATTCTCGCCCTTGGTAAAGGTATGTTATGAAATGTTTGTTAACTAGATATGTAGACATGACTTACTGGTGATTCCTTTTGTTGACCAGGACTAATGAAGTGTATTACTTAGGGTCCCAAGGTAGGATGCTGTTGGCGGACCAGGGGGCCAAGCGCTCACAAATTAGCAGAGGGGGCAACTACAACATATCACAGCCAGCCGTGTGAGGATAAGGAGAAAGAAGGAAATAGAAAAATAAGTGAGAGGGAAACGTTGGAAGTGGGATAGACTACGTATACATTATATCAGGATAACGACTTGAGCATTACATGTGCGTATCGTTAAAGGGGTAACAGTGCGACTGAAGTTACCAGAGATAGTAAACTATATTAGGATGACGACTTGAGCATTACGCATGCGTATCGTTAAAGTGGTAACAGTGCGACTGAAGTTACCAGAGGTAGTAGACTATATTAGGATGACGACTTGAGCATTACGTGTGCGTATCGTTAATGTGGTGACAGTGCAACCGAAGTTACCAAAGATAGTAAACTATATTAGGATAACGACTTGAGCATTTCGCGTGCGTATCGCTAGGAGGGGAGGAAGACTTAATATTAAGATAACTTGTGAATGTATAATAATTACCAAGTGAGACAGTAAAGAGTTAAATATATTATAATTAGAAATATATTAACGCGTTGTCATTCAGATCCAACCAGTACTTACATATTTTCTTAAATCTTTTATTTTTATTCATTTATATATTTTTTCCCACTTAATGTGGGTGGTGGCAGCGGAGTAACCAGGACTGTAGAGTACACTCCCAAGGTGGGCACTACATAATGGTGACAACGGTGTAGATGATCATTTTGATCACTACAAATATATATATATATATATATATTATATATATATATATATATATATATATATATATATATATATATATATATATATATATATATATATATATATATATATATATATATATATATATATATGTGTGGAGTGAATATATATATATATATATATATATATATATGGTCAGGAGTACATAATGAATCGCCTAGATCAGTGCTCTTCAACCTTGTTTTGATGTCGTCCACCCCTAGTGGTGATTTGATAAAAGCTGTCCACCTCAATTTTTTTTTATCTCTAAAATCTCACGGCTCTTGACATTGTAAATCTACTATATCATTCTACAAATGTATAGGTAGGAAAAAGCAGATTCACTCATTTTCTATTTACAGTTTAAATATTCTTCTGTATAATAACACATGCGGCCTAAAACTATAATATTAATATACAAGACAAAAATAAACAGCTTAGGAATTCCAGAGAAAATGCATTTTTCTTCACTAAAGTAAAATTGCACATAATATGCGTTATATTTGGTAATCCAGGAAAGAAAGCCTTTTATGGCCAAATGTTTTGAAAGCTGCTTTTTGAGAATATTACACTCGAAGCTCCAATAGGGCATCAGAATGATCAGTTCCATCAACTGAAAATGGAGTAAGCATCCACATTTTGGAGGTCCGGTCTCTTGGAAATATAAGTCAAGTTTTTCCTGCATCAAAGTAAGGTGTTTGGTAATCAAGTGGGACATTCGTACCTTCAGTGTCTGTTCTGCTGTCTGCATACCACCATCATGTTTTCAGCTACATTCTTTCATATACGTAAGTATCAAAGGCTTCAAACTTAGAAAAAAACACTGATCTATACTGACACATGGGCATGATCTCGTCCACCCACCTGTCCATGCCAAGACAGCCGTCCATCCCTCACTTAGTCTCGTCCACCAGAAGGTGGAGCATCCACCCATATTGAATAGCACTGGCCTAGATGAAGGAGAAATTCACACTCACAACAGGAACTACCTCGTGTAGGTCTCACGGTTTTTTGTAGCTTCCTTATTGTCTTATGTTCTTGTGTTCTTTTGGATGCTTCCCGTGCCCACAGCATTGTCACAACAGCACACGCCGCGTGTGTTGTGTGCATGTGTGTGCGTGTGTGTGTGTAGGCGTTTGTTACTTCATCAGCATACACAGACAAGCACCAATCACCAATCTGTGTACCAGGATAGTGGTACGTACATAACTTGAATATAGTGAGTAGAGGCAGGGCAGGAACATGAGATGAGATGCTGTTGGCGGGCGTGTTGGTAGCGTCGTTGTGGTAGCTATGGCACGAGCGGTCTAGGCTCGGAGGTGCGTGGATTTAAGATCTCTGTGTATGTCTTACCGATGTGTGTCCCTTAAGGATACGTGGATGGGTATTAGGAATAAGTAGTCACCTTGTAGGTTTGAAGACAGAAGATGTGTTGGTCAGCAGAACAACAATATACAGGATATGTTGGGGTGGGCGGCACAGGTGGCCGCCCCGACGAGACGAGCGCAGAATGTGTGTGACCTCTGAGGGTCGTGAGTAGTGGGTTGAGTGTCTCGGGCAGACGCGGTCTACCCTATTTATAGACAGGTCAAGGAGCGCGGAGTAATACATGAGTGTTTCCATATATCCTACCTACAGTAGACACACCTGACACCTGATCTAGGGGGCGGGACACTAGTAGGAAAATTCTCTACACAGCTGCCTAGTCGGCGTAGGTCAAAGAGAATGTAGAAAGAAGGTGCTAAGAGAGTAATTGGAGAGAGTAATTGGAGAGTACACCTACAGTACAGTACATTACCTCCCCGTTGAAAGAATACGTGGCCTCACGTATTATAGGGATATAAAGATATGAACATAACATAGGAGATATATAAGGGGCTGTAAAAGGTAAAAATGAAGCTGAATGGCAACAACAAAAAATTGATTGAAATAAACCTATCACCAAAAATTTACTAACATGAAAATGAATCACTCAAAAATATAAACATAGAAAATACTACACCAAAGATAACATTAACCTGATCCAGAGATACCTACTAATTAACTACTCAAGCACAAGCAAGACGTAGACTGAAATATGCTGAAACATAACTGAGTTAACCACGTTACCAGCCGTGGACAAAGTACGCAAAATTTACATCATTGGTCTTGAGAAACCGTATACATTATCACAAAAATGAGAACATTTTAACTCTATTGTCAAAGGACGCGCTGTAACTGAACACAAGCGAACAGCAAAGCAAGAGATAGCCATAAAAGTTATTCTATCCTACATACCAGCCGAAACACCATGATTAGCCAACGTAAGAGAAAAATGGTCGTGACAACATTATACAATTTCAAAAGTGAAAATTATGACTAAGATACCTGATCTAAAAGTCTTCAAAGAGAATGTAGAAAGAAGGTGCTAAGAGAGTAATTGGAGAGAGTAATTGGAGAGTACACCTACAGTACAGTACATCTGTAGTTACCAGTCAACCTGGCAATAGTCACCCAACAGACATTCACCACTCATCAGTCACCAGTCAGTTACCCAGCAGTCATCAGTCATCTATTATAAAGTCAACAATCCGGTGACTTTGACAACAATATATCTGAACTTGTTTTATCTGCGGGTGAGGGACATACACACACACAGGCTGGTCATGAGCACAGTGAATGTAGCACCTTCTACACACACACACAAACACACACACACACGCACAAACACAGACACATACACACACACACACACACACACACACACACACACACACACACACACACACACACACACACACACACACATACACACACACACACACACACACACACACACACACACACACACACACACACACAAACACACACACACACACATGAGTAACATGCGTGATAAATTAGATAAATTAAATGAGTGGGTAGATAGATGGCAGATGAAATTTAATATTGATAAGTGTAGCGTAATGAATGTTGGTAGGAAAAATCCTGGTAATAGGTACACCATACGCAATGTATCGCTGAAAAGATCAGAAGGTGATAAAGATCTGCATGGGAGTGCGGGTAAGCTCAGACCACCGTCCTAGGAATCAATGTATTGAGGGTAGAAATCGAGCTAACATGGTGTTAGGATTTATTACCAGGAGTGTTAAAAGTAAAAGTGCTGAAGTTATTATAAAGCTTTATTTGGCTCTAGTCAGACCTTACCTAGACTATGCAGTTCAGTTTTGGTCTCCGTATTACAGGATGGATATTGCCTTGTTAGAATCAGTGCAGAGGAGGATGACCAAAATGATTCAAGGGATGCGTAACTTTTGTTATGAGAAGAGATTGAAACTATTCAATTTACACTCACTCGAGAGGCGTAGAGTAAGGGGCGATCTGATAGAAGTTTTTAAGTGGATAAAGGGATACAATAAAGGCGATGTATGAAAAGTTCTTACGGCTAGTAAGCAGGGTAGAACAAGAAGTAACGGATTCAAGCTGGCAAAGCGTAGATTTAAAAAGGAAATAGGGAGAAACTGGTTCACAAATAGGGTGGTGAATGATTGGAATGGACTCAGTCGTCAGGTGGTCAATGCGGAGTCTATTGGGGTATTTAAAAGGAGTCTGGATAAATTCATGGATGGGGAAGAGAGGTGGATATAGGTAGAGTTAAGTAACAGGAACTACCTCGTGTAGGTTTCACGGCTTCTTCTAGCTTCCTTATTTTCTTATGTTCTTATGTTCTTATGTTCCTGCGTTGTCTACGTCACAACCAATAACAGCGCGTTCCGCGGCCACGTCATATTTTGGCCCCAAAAACTGCATATATCTCATTCATGGTGCATTTTTAAGCAAAATGAATATGAGTACAGTGATAAGTAGCTTATATTGCATCCAAGGCTTCACAAAACTCCGTGTTTTAGGTGTGAGTAAACGGGTCCATTATGTATTGTAAATAATCGTAAATCGAATCCCAAAGAATTTTTCAGTTTCGTGCTTAAAAAGAAAGTTATCGCTGCGAACATAGGTTCACTTTGCCTTGAAAACGATATACAAATAATTAAATACAGATGAATGAAGTATTTAATTATTCATTTACTTCTGTTTGTAGACGTAAATGGAATACAAGAAGTAGGTTGCGAGCAGAGTAACATAATTCCATTGAGCAATTGCTAACTTCTTGAGGACACCGTAATTAAAGCAATAGATAAACTTAAAGTTAACATATCCCCCAGATATGGGGTATTGTATGGAACTGTATTGCACCGCAAGTTTTAAAAAAAGCGAAGTATCAGATTTGTCAAATGCTTTTTATCAAATCCCCATTTCCGGTAAAGTTCTTTGCGATTGGTAACTTGCAAATGTTACAGAACAACCTTACAGAACCTAACTAACTAAAGTATACAGGAACTACCACGTGTAGGTCTCACGGCCTCTTGTAGCTTCCTTATTTTCTTATGTTCTTATGTAAATGTCACTCCAATACAGAAGAAAAGTTATTTGACATAACTAAGCAGCTAAACACTGATCACCCTAACACCCGTAGTCTGTAAATTAATGGAAACTTTAATACGAGATAAGGTTTTAATTTCTTAGAAGAAAATAAACTGATCAAAAACTCCCACCACGGCTTTCGTAATAAACACTCTTGCTTAACAAATTTGCTGAACTTTTTCAATGACGCGTGTACAGCATGTTTGGCGAAACTAAAGTAGTACGCAGATGTAATTCATCTTGACTTTCAAAAAGCGTTTGACAAAGTCCCCATAAGCGTATAAGGTCCTACTTAGGCAATTCCGGTTGCACGGCATAGCTGGAAATATTTTCGAGTGGCTTGACACTTGACACACTGCGTGTCGTAATTAATGGAGAAGCATCTAGCTGGCGAGACGTTTTAAGCGGTGTTACTGCAGGGATCTGTGCAAGGTCCTGGCCTTTTTTTAAATCTATGTAAATGACTTTGACGAAGGCCTCAACTATAAGTTATCAAAGTTAACGCGATGGGACTTAAATAACGAATGAAGTAGTTGCATCATATCTGCCGATATGATACAACTGCAACCCGACCTTGATCATTTAGTTAGTTAAGCAAACAAGTGACATATTAAATTTAATACCAATAACATGTAAAAATTACCCTTTATGAAGTAATTACGATCGAATTAAGTAGTCAATGAACAGACGTGAACTTTCCAATATTACTGAAGAAAAATCCTTGGGGATAATTGTTAGCAACAATTTGTATAAGGCCAGTTACATTGTTCAGAAGTTGCTAAAAGGGCTAACAAATTAACCGGTTTCATAGGAAGAACTTCCGAGCATATGTCTGAAAAAGTCATTCATGCACTAAGTCTTTTCAGTACGATAGTGCGTCCTCATCTTGAATATTGAGTTACTTTTGGCCGCCCTACTATAGAAAAGATATGGACAAGTTGGAGATAGTACAAAGAAAAGTTATTAAAAGGATTCTGCGCCTGCAAAAAGAAGGCTATATGAAGAGCGACTAATGGAACCTAGCTTGTAAGGTCTGTCAAAACGTAGGTTACGAGGAGACTTAATAAAGCTGTTTAAAATGTTCCACGGCTCCGATAATATTAACATAAACGACTATTAGAATATTGATCGGATAAGTATGACTCGTAGTAATTTATAAAAGGTCATTGGTAAACAATTTTGGTCAAAGGAAGCGAAACACTTTTTTTAATAGTTGTTAATATTTGGAGCTCTCTTCAAGCACAAGTAGTTAATAGAAACACGGTTAAGGCGTTTAAGAACAAACTAGATAAATACTCAGCATCAACTGCCCAACTCGATTACTTCGGCCCTACGTTTTTTTTTTAAGCTTTAGCTTTAGTTTAGAGTATGTCTCTCCTTCATCCTTTCCTATCAAATTACATGTGTCGGCTTATCTCCTTTAACTTAGTTTTCAAAAGGAGCACAAAGACACCACAGGGAAGCCAATGCCTTAGTGAACCATGTGGACTACAGGAGACACCTGCCGAATTAGGAGGATGCCAAAGTGATGAGGGACAACCTCTCCAGGAAAGAGAGAAAAATTATAGAGTCCCTGTACATATCCAACAACAAAAACAACATAAAAACAAGGGAACAAGGGACATCGTGTGGGTAGAGGCGGCCGCCAGGTAGCGGTGCAAGAAAAGAGCGAACGGCGGCGGATTAACCAATCACCGCACAAGATTCCTGACTCAGGCCGAACAGTCACCTACCCTCACTAGTTTTGACACAATGTCCGCTCATCATAGTATTTATTATTACTACTATTATGATTATTATAATATATACTATTTTTATTATTATTATTATTATTGTTATTATTATCATTACTCCCATCATCATTATAAGAAATATTGCTATAATATATCTAATTCTTGTTATTGTTATTATGATCACTATTTTAAGGATTTATCATTCCTAATTATTACATGGATCACCATCACTTTTTTTTATTTACATCATTACTTTTATCACTATTACTCAGAGCTGGGCAGTATTTAAATACATTTGTATTTAAATACGTATTTAAATACATTTATGTATTTAGAACTGTATTTATAAATACATTGGCTTGCATGCATTTAAATATAGTATTTAAATACTTTAATGAGTATTTAAATACATTGTATTTAAATACTCATAAAATAAAAATGTAAATACGTTTGTATCAGTTAATTTGGCCATAAACCCGCCCAACTATCTGGCAACCCTGATGTTACAGTGAACCAGTGTTTCCACTTGCAAGGAAATTTCCTAATCTTAACCCGGGAACCCTAACCCTGGAGAATGTTACTTATTACTAACCTCAGGTGGAATATACCCAATATTTAGGATGACATAAACACCATTTCTAATCATTTTTCATTAAATCAAACAATGCAGTTAAAAAATATAACTCTAAAACTTTATTTTACTGTAAAAACCTTTAACCTAAACTGACATTTTATTACTGAGAAACTGTAGAAAACAACAGAATTTTTTTTTTCCTTACTTTTTTAATATAAATTCCAGAGACAGGTTACTAGTGATCAGAATGACTTTATACCTATCAATCACACTTTTGGGTCCCTTCAGCCTCGTACTGGACCACCAATGCCCCACGGCCTCATTCATCGATTAATATGCAAGTATATAATCGGCACTGTGACACTACTACGCTGTTCATAACGGCAGGAGAAATTCACCCAAAATAGACTCCAGAGCTAACACAAATAGAGACACGAGAGAACAGCACCTCTCATTACAAGGTCAATGTATTTACAAATGTATTTAAATACAATTGATGTATTTACTATTTAGTATTTATGTACATTCGTAAAATGTATTTAGTATTTGGTATTTAAATACATTTCTCCCATGTATTTAGTATTTAGTATTTAAATACAATCAATGTATTTAGTGCCCAGCTCTGCTATTACTATCATTATTGTTATAATTATAATCACTATCACATTATCATCATTTATATTACTCTCAATATTATCATTATGATAATTATTCTGTTCTGATCACCTAATCATCGCAAAATTATCCGTCCCGTTCCCGTACCTTGCCGAGCAGTTCCTGGGTCTTTGGTCCTCTATACATAACAAATACGAATGATATCCCGGAACGGAATTTTACGGAGGGGAAAAATACTGTCTTCGTTAATACTTAACCTTCAAAGAGGAGACAAATACTTAATGCTTTGTAAACTCCAGGCAGGGTACAGAGATGAGAGGCAGCCGCGCGATACACTACCTCGACTGTTTGGGTACATTCATGAGACATTCAATAGACACTTGGAGGACACAACGACATTCTGTCTCTCGCGTCTCTCAGAGATCTAACGACTGTCGCGCGCTTGTCTCTTAACAATCGCTATAAACTGTCGCTTCTCTAGACAAAGCTATCGCGAGCAGAGTAGCGAATGTCATGTTTGTTTATGTGGTTGGAAACGCTCACTGTTACGTTGGTAATGTACAGTAGGTATGTGGAGTTGTCCTTGGGCGTAAAGGAGAAAGACCTAGACAACAGTGGAACAGAACCTGCGTTGAGGATGGATCAACATGTGGGAAGGAAGTGACGACAAAACTGATGTTGGATTTGGTTAACTATACGTAAACTTTGTTGTTCTTATTTAAGGAACAACCATTACAATCACCCCCGTTCTCTTTTAAGCTGTACCTTTAAGTTCAAGGGTTTCCTATGCATATTACTGTTTTCTTTTATCTTACATTATAGGGGACTGGCCTAAGACAGAAAAAAGCGCAACAAAATGCCCGCTTACTATCAGTCCCCATAATAAAGAGGATAAAAGATTATTTATAAGAGATGGTTTGGCTAATTTAGTTGGGGAGATGTCTTGTCATTCCTTTCCTAAAAAGAATAAGTCATGGTTTGGACTATAGAAAAATAGATTCAGGAAGAGAGTTTCACAGTGAAGTTACCAGTGAAAGGAATGAAAGAGTGAAGATACATGTACTAGTTGACTCTTGCATTAATGAAGGTTACTCTGTATTCATGAGCAAGTCTTTGTGTTTCACCTCCCTCCTTTTTTCCTCAGTGTTTGTAGCTCGTGCATGTTACTCCACAAACAAGAGGCTGTGCGTTGTCTCTCAATCAAGGAATGTGTATTTATGCTTGCTCATTTTGTCTATGAACCTGATAGTGCAACATATAAATAACTACCAAAAATTAAGTGTATTACATGTGAGGTTAATGAAAAATTAGTCTACTCTTTGAGAATCACAAGCAAAATGTTACTGAACCTTCTTTGCTATTTGCAAAATGTCTGGCGACTTTGCATTCTGTCTCCCGTATGGGATTGGCGGCACCGATATTTTCAAAATCATGTTCAAGAACTGACGCTTCCTGAGGCTGTTGCGCGACATTTCGGACACGCGCGACATTTCCTACCAAAGCGTCTTGGCGTGTGGGAGGCCGGTAAGCAATGTCATGTTACTGGTGTGAAAGTCACGTGACGGCCGGGAGGTTTTTCTTAGATGCAAGATAGCGTTGTCTGACCTTGCATCTTGATATTTACATGACTTAAAAAGTGCACCAGGCGAAATCCTCATTGCGATATTCGAGTAAGAAAATCCCTGAATACTTGGCTGCAATTCATAGTTATTCCTATGATTGGTGTGGGTGTGGCCACAAACATTTCATAATTACCATGCTGATATCATCACTTTTAATACTTGTGTATTATTATAATGAATCAATATGTTTTATGTACCCGCCACCCCCCACCCCACCAAAAAGCCATCTGATGCACTCGCTGCACTCGCCGTCGACGGTCGAAGATTGGATTGCTAGGTGGTATGTGGGTAAACTTCGGCCACTCGACGGCAAGTGAAGGAAGATCTGCTTGAGGTGATATGGGATGGAGCACCTTCAGGGAAAGGATTTTAAATGGGAAACTTAACCTCTTGAAGAAAATAGAGGGACTAGTGAGGATAGGTGGGTGAAGCAGATCCTGAAGAAGGCTGGGACAAGTTCTACTTGGAAAAAGGAATTAGAGAGGTGGAAAAGGAGGGCAAACCTAGTAGAGACCTCGGACAGGATAAGAATCAAGGAGGTGAGGATAAGAATAGAAGACAATGAACTAGCTAGGTGGAGAGCAGGTATGTAGGGTAAATCCACGTTAAAGTGGTACTGTATATGTAATGCCCGGTATTCGGAAGAGATAGGATGGGAATTCCTATCATACAATTCCCGGGTTATGTCCGTAAGAAGGAAAAAAGGTTTCAATCTCCATAGGTTGTTCTGGGGGCAAGTTGTCACCTAGACCCAGCATCTGGGGGAACAAGTTATCCTTATTATACTAAGGTCAATCAAACCTTTTGTTCGCCTAATATTTATCTTTCTATCTTTTTTTTCTTTCTATCTCCCACTTCTATCTTCCCCCCCTCCCCCCACTCCCTCCCCCAGACACTCCGGATACGAGTCAAAATGCGTGGGACATTTATTTCGCGATCATCGGTAACTGGTAGATTCAAAAACTTTCCTCCTTTCCTCACCCTCCTATCAGATCAAGGAACACTCTTAGATTCTTAATGTCCTTCAAAATAGACACAATAGTGAAAGATCACGTTCATAAATGGGTGGGTTAGTCGAGTTATTCGCTAAATTGAAAGTCGACCAAATTTCTATTCCGACTCCCATACCTCGTCGCTCTGAAAACCATGTTCGTAGGCTGAATAAAAAGGGAGAACACTTTTCCCTGGATATTTGAGTAAACATATTAAATTCTTCTATATCAAAGTAAAAGAACTGCATCATAGGCAACCATTTTATATGCATACTTGTTTCGTTAGCTAATTAGAGTCATTCGAGGTCTGATAATCCCTTCAGGAGAGGCCGGTCCTAAGGATCCGAACATTCCTATTTTTCCCGCTTCTCCCAACCTCGGTGTTGTTCTTGCCACGAGGGAGCCAGTCTCTCACTCACTTCACTCCAGGTAAGACCTCAGTAACTCGCTTCTATTTCCCCCCACCCCCCTCCTTGTTATAATATATCTATCTATATGCTCATATATAGGTACAGTTGTTTAGTTTCATTAACGCATAGGAGACCTGCCCCATCCTTATAAGTGTTATTAACGCAGTCTCTCACTCACTTCACTCCAGGCTGCGGCGAGTGTCTGCCGGAAAAGAAGCCAAGCCACCTATCACAGTGAACACTACACTAACCTATTACTCTCACGTTCTTCTTTCCTATATAGATATTCCATGTATACCTATAGTGCTCAGTTGATACGAACGTAGTTGGTAGCTCTAAGAATATGATTCAGTGAGGGAGGTTATGCTCTGGAGAGCTTGCCCGTGAAAGATTAGAGTTTATATATGTGTCTAAGATCTCAAACAAGAAAAATAATATTTAATGATGAATAAATAGGATGATGTTTAAAATATAGTTTCTTGTGTTATTTGTAAAACCCCAGGTGATTATTCCGTGTTATGGAAATACTTCCCCACATCTCCAAAAAGAGTTTTCAGCCTCACTCGGTGTAATACTAAATATCCACCCCCGACTACCAATAATTCTCATGTATAGTAAACGTGCTCAGGGAGTAAACCAGAGAACTACTCGCTTGAGCTGGTGGCAGCATTTCCCCTTATTACCCTTAAGTTCATTCCCATTTCAGTAATCTCCGCAGCGAGAAGTGTTCGTACTATAATTAAATAGTGAAAGCATATGACAAATTTCAACTCTCACTTCAGTTGTGACGAGGAGTTTTATTAATCAATGAAGTATTCTAACAAGTTAATATCATTCATATAAAGGTGTCAGCAACAACCTATAAAAACCCTGGCACCACACTGGTGACTAAAGCGGTGGAATGTTATTTCCTACAAATAACAGCAACAGAATCTCACCTTGGGGAAAATAGCAAGATAAAGTTAAATTTCGGTAAATTTTCATACAGTAATCGATCATTATAGTAGGTTCATTAGAGCTTTCCCCCTATAAACCAAACACCCTACACCCATGAACCATGACCATGTGGCAGTGAGCTGTAAGAAACGAGCCGTCACAGCCGTCGCCGCCACAGCCGTCGCCGCCACAGCCAGCCGCCGCCGCAACCTGCCGCGCGCCTAGCCGCCACGCTCGCCTCAGCTATGCCGCCCTTCACCGCCATAGTCGCCGTAGCCGCCGTTCTTAGCCGCTACAGCCGCCGCGCCTAGCCGCCACGCCACCCACACGCCTCGCAACCACCACCATCTCAAAGAGAGGACGTGAAGCCTCGTCGGGAGGGAAGTCCTGGATCTCCCTCGGCCTACCCGTCACCGACATGAGCTGCGCTGACAACACAGGCGCCAAGAACCTGTAAATAATTGCCGTGCAGGGTATCAAAGGGCGTCTGAACTGCCTGTCCGCCGCCGCCGTGGTCTACAACAACCAGAGCAACAGCGGTGACCCAAACAGCTACGGAGTCAGAGGATGCAGCGACACAGGCTCAGGAATGGGCACATTCTTAGTTTCCAAGAACCTACAGGAGTTCCTGAAACGTTTTGAAGAGCTGAAGGCCATCAAGAAGTACATGGCGTCAACAAGACCCAGGATGCCACCCATCAACAACAAGATGGAAAAGTTCGGTATCCAATAGTGTTAAATTAGAAAATCAAGGAAGAACTATTTTGAACATGAACATTGATCATTTATTTTATGAACTTGAAAGGAAAATATCTACTCGGTTTCGGGGAGTTGTATACCCAGGTAGGAGGTTGATTGGGATACCAGTCTCTCATTGAATTTCATTAACGGACTCAGTCTGGTTCGGTGAGAGGAGTATTTTAATTCAAGTTACAGTCAACCCGACTTGTGGTGTATTCATGTGAAGATTAAGCGAAAAGTGTTAAATGTAGATTACTGAGTCAAGGAATTGAGTGTGTGTCGGGCTAGCTGAAACAATTTGGTCTAGGAGATTTCTCATTTCTAGAATTCGGAGTATCTACTTTCACGGGCTCAGCCTGGTTCGGTGAGAGGAGTATTTTAATTCGAGATAGTCGTACGACTACTCACCTACAGTCAGCCAGCTTGAGGTGGAGCGATATTTCAGGACTTGTTAGGCGCTGTCAGTAACCATGAGGGTAGCCGGTGTGCGCCCCTGGGACATTCCTAGCAACGAGAATTAGGTATTGAGTCAGGTTTTGACGACCACGTTACTGCCCAGGTCGGAGGTTGATTGGGATACTTCCTTCTCATTGAATATTCGTGTAATCTAAACACATTCAGATACCCGTTTCAAAGAATAGAAGAATCTCTATTAAATTCACTCTAAATTCGCCCCATACACCCATCTCCTCTTGACACAGCTTTAGAGAGGAAACGGGAGATCCGTGAGTAGTTAATTTGATATTGAAGAATTTAATTTTCCCGGAGAATAGACGTGTGTAATGCCCAGTATTCGGAAGAGATAGGATGGGAATTCCTATCATACAATTCCCGGGTTATGTCCGTAAGAAGGAAAAAAGGTTTCAATTTCCATAGGTTGTTCTGGGGGCAAGTTGTCACCTAGACCCAGCATCTGGGGGAACAAGTTATCCTTAATATACTAAGGTCAATCAGACCTTTTGTTCGCCTAATATTTATCTTTCTATCTTTTTTTTCTTTCTATCTCCCACTTCTATCTTCCCCCCCTCCCCCCACTCCCTCCCCCAGACACTCCGGATACGAGTCAAAATGCGTGGGACATTTATTTCGCGATCATCGGTAACTGGTAGATTCAAAAACTTTCCTCCTTTCCTCACCCTCCTATCAGATCAAGGAACACTCTTAGATTCTTAATGTCCTTCAAAATAGACACAATAGTGAAAGATCACGTTCATAAAAGGGTGGGTTAGTCGAGTTATTTGCTAAATTGAAAGTCGACCAAATTTCTATTCCGACTCCCATACCTCGTCGCTCTGAAAACCATGTTCGTAGGCTGAATAAAAAGGGAGAACACTTTTCCCTGGATATTAGAGTAAACATATTAAATTCTTCTATATCAAAGTAAAAGAACTGCATCATAGGCAACCATTTTATATGCATACTTGTTTCGTTAGCTAATTAGAGTCATTCGAGGTCTGATAATCCCTTCAGGAGAGGCCGGTCCTAAGGAGCCGAACATTCCTATTTTTCCCGCTTCTCCCAACCTCGGTGTTGTTCTTGCCACGAGGGAGCCAGTCTCTCACTCACTTCACTCCAGGTAAGACCTCAGTAACTCGCTCCTATTTCCCCCCACCCCCCTCCTTGTTATAATATATCTATCTATATGCTCATATATAGGTACAGTTGTTTAGTTTCATTAACGCATAGGAGACCTGCCCCATCCTTTAAGTGTTATTAACGCAGTCTCTCACTCACTTCACTCCAGGCTGCGGCGAGTGTCTGCCGGAAAAGAAGCCAAGCCACCTATCACAGTGAACACTACACTAACCTATTACTCTCACGTTCTTCTTTCCTATATAGATATTCCATGTATACCTATAGTGCTCAGTTGATACGAACGTAGTTGGTAGTTCTAAGAATATGATTCAGTGAGGGAGGTTATGCTCTGGAGAGCTTGCCCGTGAAAGATTAGAGTTTATATATGTGTCTAAGATCTCAAACAAGAAAAATAATATTTAATGATGAATAAATAGGATGATGTTTAAAATATAGTTTCTTGTGTTATTTGTAAAACCCCAGGTGATTATTCCGTGTTATGGAAATACTTCCCCACATCTCCAAAAAGAGTTTTCAGCCTCACTCGGTGTAATACTAAATATCCACCCCCGACTACCAATAATTCTCATGTATAGTAAACGTGCTCAGGGAGTAAACCAGAGAACTACTCGCTTGAGCTGGTGGCAGCATTTCCCCTTATTACCCTTAAGTTCATTCCCATTTCAGTAATCTCCGCAGCGAGAAGTGTTCGTACTATAATTAAATAGTGAAAGCATATGACAAATTTCAACTCTCACTTCAGTTGTGACGAGGAGTTTTATTAATCAATGAAGTATTCTAACAAGTTAATATCATTCATATAAAGGTGTCAGCAACAACCTATAAAAACCCTGGCACCACATATATAGCAAAGAGAAGCCTGAGGCACTTCACTGGCATGCAGGATTGGAGTAGCAGATTGTTGGTGAAGACAAGGACAGGAACACTAGAGGTGAAGGCTAGGAGTAGGGATGGGCAGGACCAGGACTGTAGCTTCTGAAGCGGAACAAGGGAAACTATTGAACACTTGATAATAGAATATGGCAGATATGAGCAGGAGAGTAGTAGGTTGTTACAGTCCATATTAGAAGTGATAGGAGACAGTGAATGGGATAAAATACGAGGTGGATGGGGGAATTCTTACTGTGCTAGGACTGTATGGGAGTAATGAAGAGAGAAGGAAGACAGTAGAAATAACTAAGTTGTTCTTAAAGCAGGCTTGGGAAAAAAGACTGCGAGGGACTGCTGAAGACGTATAGGAAGATAATTAATAGGAGGGAGGGAGGGACTTATGCCTGTGTACACTGCCTTGTTGTGCCCCTTCTCTCCCCACAGGTGACAGAGAAAAAGAGGGCTACAGAGTGGCATAGAGGGAAGAAATGGGTTGGGCTCGAACTCGAGCTTGACAGACGACCTACAAAGCGATCCTAAGCAGAAGAGGTCACAAGAAGAAGATGAAGAAGACCGGGAGGGTTTTGAACTCCTGGGCATGGATTCAAAGAGAGTTTAACGCCAATGGGGCTAGCTCAACAACATACCTCTATTTCTACACCCCGGTGTTAACTGGTATCCAAAGACGAGACATGGCAGTGGCGGTACGTGGTTGCTCGTAGCTGAGTGGCTGAGCGACTACAATGACGTCACAGCCTCGCCAGCGAATCACAATTGTGTCAAAACAAACGTGCCAGCCAATCAGATTGTGTCTCAAACGTGTCAGCCAATCACAAGGCTGTCAATCACAAGGCTTGCCTTGTGATGTCAAGACATCACAAGGCAAGTAGGTTTTTCTGATGTAAGGCATACTATACCACAATTTGTTCATATTTTTGCCATGATTTACAGTGTTACCTCGGTTAATTGTATCTTACATACACTTGGCAATGATCTTTACTATTTAACGACCACCTACCATCAATTCTATCTTCTATATTAATAAAAGCGAAAGTGTGTCTGTCTGTCTGTGTGTGTGTGTGTGTGGTATAGGTTCCGCCCCCCGTGGCGCAAACACCTCATATGGCACATTTTTGGAATCGGGTTGACCAGGGGAAGGTCATAAGCCCACTTATGAGATAATCCGATCACTTTTTTTTTTTTCTTTTTTTTAGCAGCCTATTAGCGAGAATTGTGAAAACAAAAGTAGGTTGCGAGAATTAGAGAGAACTGCAACTCCGAAATGCCAGTGGTCGCTGGCAGTTTTAACTCACAATTTGGTGAAAAGTTGGTCAACTTGAAAGAAAAATATGGGCTTATTCCACTGCACTTAAAACACAAAAGTATAATTTTAAGAAAGATTTTCTTCTATATGTATATTGTATAGAAGCCTGAATCTGTAAAACATTGTATATAACCAAATAACCAAGTAGGTTATAGTTGAGGAGGCGAGGTAAATGTTACTCTATGATATTATACAGTCAATAACGTATGTTTAGAAGTTATCTATACCTAGGCAGTCACATGTTCCTGTTATTATTGTGTATCAATCAGATAGAAAGCCTGGAAGTGCAATGAGTCGACGCGTGAAGTAGCAATGTTTTGATTCAATCTCCCCGCCACAATCTCCCCGCCCACCACTCCCCGCCGCGGCGTGTCGCCTCCACAATTATAACCTACATTGTCGCAGCAACAAGCCGATTTCGGCATTCTTTATTCTTCGTTTTTCCAAGGCATTGCTTATTGTATTTTGACAAGCGTTTGCCAGACGCAGCAGTACTGTCTTAGAAAACAGTGTGAACATCGCCCAAATTTTACATGCCACAATATACATGTTAAAAATATATTAAGCTTTGCTACTCGAGGCGAGTAATTTGCATTAAATTGCTATTATAGAACGTTCAATCGTAATGCATGTCATGCATACACTTACTAGAACAACAGAAGAACGTTCTTTTTTAGTATTCAGATGCGGTGCATCAATATTCATCGCGAAATTGATTTATGAAAAATATTAGTCGCGGAGGGAAAACACAGTAGACCAACCTTTGAGTTAAAACTGCCAGCGACCACTGGCATTTCTCGAGTTTCAGTTCTCTCTAATTGAGAAAGCCTTGATGTAGGGTGATGGGTAATGGGTGAGTGAATGGGTGGGGTGATGGGTAATGGGTGTGGGGTGATGGGTGAGTGAATGGGTGGGGGGTGATGGGTGATGGGTGAGGGAATAGGTGGGGGGTGATGGGTAATCTATAATAATATAAGCAAAAGTGTGTCTCTCTGTCTGTCTGTCTGTCTGTGTGTGTGTGTGTGTGTGTGTGTGTGTGTGTGTGTGTGTCTGGTATAGGTTCCGCCCCCCGTGGCGCAATCAACTCATATGGCACATTTTTGGAACCGGGTTGACCAGGGGAAGGTTTTAAGCCCAATTATGAGATGATCCGATCTTTTTTTTTTTTTTTTTTTTTAGCAGCCTATTAGCGATAATTGTGAAAAAAAAAGTGGGTTGCGAGAATTGAGGAAACCTTGATGTAGGGTGATGGGTAATGGGTGAGTGAATGGGTGGGGTGATGGGTAATGGGTGTGGGATGATGGGTGAGTGAATGGGTGGTGGGTGATGGGTTGGGGGTGATGGGTGATGGGTGAGGGAATAGGTGGGGGGTGATGGGTAATGGTAAATATAAGCGAAAGTGTGTCTGTCTGTGTGTGTGTGTGTGTGTGTCTGGTATAGGTTCCGCCCCCCGTGGCGCAATCACCTCATTGGCACATTTTTGGAACCGGGTTGACCAGGGAAGGTTTTAAGCCCAATTATGAGATGATCCGATCACTTTTTTTTTTTTTTTTTAGCAGCCTATTAGCGATAATTGTGAAAAAAAGTGGGTTGCGAGAATTGAGGAAACCTTGATGTAGGGTGATGGGTAATGGGTGAGTGAATGGGTGGGGTGATGGGTAATGGGTGTGGGGTGATGGGTGAGTGAATGGGTTGGGGGTGATGGGTGATGGGTGGGGGAATAGGTGGGGGGTGATGGGTAATGGGTGAGTGAATGGGTGTGTGGTGATGGGTAATGGGTGAGTGAATGGGTGGGGGGTGATGGGTAATGGGTGAGTGAATGGGTGGGGGGTGATGGGTAATGGGTGAGTGAATGGGTGGGGGGAATACATACATTTCTACATCCATGATTTCAGGAAAGTTAGAAGGGGCTATCTGGAGAGTCCGTGTTTGGTGGGCCGAAGGCCCACCAAACACAGGTGGTGGGCCAAAGGCCCACCACCAATAGCCCTCCGCAGGAGCTAGCCAAAAAGTCCGCCCGGAGGGCGGCTTTGCGGCTAGTAACACTATAGTCGCCACTGCACTAATGTCGCCATGGGAATTTTTTGGGCATATATTACACATTTTAGCATCACTACAGACTTGTATGTGCCACTAAAAACATGTACATAATATAAACTACTGTCCATGCCTCTTTAGTGGCACTTATCTGTAGTGATGCTAACATTTATAATATATGGCGTTTGGCGACATTAGTGCAGTGGCGACTATGGTGTTATTGACGGTACAAAGCGGCATTATTATGATCACTAGTCATTACTCCCTCTTGATTCATTTCTTGCAGACATACTTATATGGCCGCAAGTGGTAACAGGAGTGAATGACCACATCTATTATGCTTCCCTGTGTTTTATCTGACCCTTCTCCTTTCCATGTAGATTTAAAAGCGTAGATTAAAAAAAGAAATAGGGAAAAATTGGTTCACAAATAGGGCGGTAAATGGTTGGAATGGACTCAGTCGTCAGGTGGTTAGTGCGGAGTCAATAGGGAGTTTTAAAAGGAGGCTAGACAGCATTATGGATGGGGATGAAAGGTGGATGTAGTTAGTGTTAAGTATCAGGAATAGTCGACCATATTTAGAGTAATTTGCTATGTTGAGTCAAACAAATTGCAACAGTTTGTTTTATTGTTAATTATTGTTTATTAAGTAGTTATTGATGACATATCCAAAATGGGACACAGGTTTCAACCCAGAAGCTACCTAATTTGCATAATTTCAAAATGGCCGCCATTTATATATATATATATATATATATATATGGCCCATTATCTCTAAAACTACTAATTTTTAGCACATTAAGTGCATTACACTTGAATAGAAACATGATACAGTGAATCTGAAAAACATATTTTCAAACTCACATGACCCCTCTAAACATGTAGGTCAAAGGTCAAGTTGTACAAAATAGGTCAAATGGCCGTTTTTACGGGAAATGTATTTTATGCATGATTAATATTTTGCGTCGCCTCTTAAAAAAAAAGATCATAGAGTCACTGCCCTCAGTGGCACAGTTATTTTCAAGGTATGCAATTATGAATGGTGTACGTATGCCTGTATGGCACTAATAATCTGAATTAAAAAATAAAAAATTCTCTCTCTCTCTCTCTCTCTCTCTCTCTCTCTCTCTCTCTCTCTCTCTCTCTCTCTCTCTCTCTCTCTCTCTCTCTCTCTCAAACAAATCAGTAAAGTACAAAGGGACATCAGACATATCGGAATTTCTTACAAATGGACGACATGGAAGTTGGTCGTCATTTTAGTATTCATTGAAAAAAAACACACTTCCAAGTTGTACGGTTCTCTTCAGGGACAGTTCATCTGAGGTCCTTTTGGAAGTCAGTCTTAATACTCCTAACTTCATAAGTAGCCTAGGTACCCGTGGTCATGAAACGCTCATCTGCCAAAATTTTGCAGCTCAACACTTTCCCTTTCCTTTTTTTATTATTAGTTGTCCTCCATTACGTTAACCTCACACGCGTACAAGATACACATTTACTATGTATTACTATCAAGTGACTTCCTTACTTTGATGTATAGACTCTAAAACAAATATCAGAATATTATACACATCAGTATTAATATATATGACAGTTATAGCTTAAAAAAACCCTTATTTTTTGTATGTTCGGTTAAGAAAACGTCGATGCTTATTGATGGCTGACTGCTTTATATTTTCAGGTTTCCAATCTTATCGCAAAGTTCACATTTAGTTAATGGTTACTGAAGCAATTTTCCGAGAGCACGGTATTTGTATTTTCAGTTTCTCATTTCTTCGCAATACTCTATCTGCGTACTCTCTCTCTCTCGCCTTCATCTCTCTCTTCTCTCATCTTCTCTATCTCTCTCTCTCTCTCTCTCTCTCTCTCTCTCTCTCTCTCTCTCTCTCTCTCTCTCTCTCTCTCTCTCTCTCTCTCTCTCTCTCTCTCTCTCTCTCTCTCTCTCTCTCTCTCTCTCTCTCTCTCTCTCTCTCTCTCTCTCTCTCTCTCTCTCTCTCTCTCTCTCTCTCTCTCTCTCTCTCTCTCTCTCTCTCTCCTCTCTCTCTCTCTCTCTCTCTCTCTCTCTCTCTCTCTCTCTCTCTCTCTCTCTCTCTCTCTCTCTCTCTCTCTCTCTCTCTCTCTCTCTCTCTCTCTCTCTCTCTCTCTCTCTCTCCTCTCTCTCTCCTCTCTCTCTCTCTCTCTCTCTCTCTCTCTCTCTCTCTCTCTCTCTCTCTCTCTCTCTCTTCTCTCTCTCTCTCTCCTCTCTCTCTCTCTCTCTCTCTCTCTCTCTCTCTCTCTCTCTCTCTCTCTCTCTCTCTCTCTCCTCTCTCTCTCTCTCTCTCTCTCTCTTTTTCCCCCCAGGCAATTAGCTAACTTTTTACCATCAATGACCAGTTGCTAAAATCTAACTACTAAACTAAACTAAAATCTAACTACTGAAATCTACACTACAACGTACTTTCACGCATCAACACGGCATTATCTCGGTGCAGCCCACTGGACGCCACCCAGCAACAACCCAGGGCAGATGGCGCACTACTGCAGCGTGTGCGTCTGGGCTACTGCACCAGGGAGGAGCTGCAGGAGGACTTCGAGGGGCAAGAGTGCGATCACTGCGAGAAGCACACCCGTCGCCCACTGGTGCACTACCTCCTGTCCTGCCCCGCCACCGCCCCCCTGAGGCCCGGCCCGGCCCCCGCCGCCCAGCCTGCAGGTGGGGGGCTGCTGAGTGGGCGTGAAGGCAGGGCCGCCCTCATGGTCCGCCACACTCCGAGAGACGTGATGTTGAGGGTGCTGCGAACAACGCCCCCTCCCCGCTGACACATCACGTACCCACACCCCGCCGCCCCCGAGCGCTGACCAGTGACGCAGGTGACTCACCATCACCACGCCTCCACGCGCCCCTCCCGTAGCCTGACGGGATACCCTCCTCACTGCCGGGCTGATCCCCGCTTTGTACCTTTTTGGCTACTGCATATGTATATCTGTACATGCTTGTATTGTATTTATATGTCCTGTATGTTGATTGTACAATAAACCTTTACAAGCAAGACAACAAATACGCACTTCAGCATAAAAGATCAGATTATGTAAGCCACTATCATCTACTTATAATTAATCTTATCAAAATACTCTTATGTGTGTGGGAAGGAGGGGGGGGGGGGGTTATCAGGCTTTAATTAAGCTTTACAGTGCCCTCCTGGACAGGCCGTCACACTCTAAGATTAAGATGGTGACTGTCTGTTCAGACTCTAGACGCACCATGCAAATGGATACATGACAAGGTAAGAATCACTATCGGTACTTCCTCTTATAGAAAAAAAAGGTTGAATATGGTTAGTGAAAAAATTTAATTCTAGTTAATTATATACATCATAGAATTTAGCAATAAACCAATAAAAATGAGAAATCAAAGATTATTGGCCACTTTCACGCATTGAGCTGTATTAATAACACGAAGCACAAGATTTGTATTTAATATAATATTTTCAAAGTAGGCGGCAGTAAGGGGAAGTAAATAATCAGCATATCCAAAAATGTAAATGATTCCGCAGCAGACACCCTCGTTCTCTGCAGAGACATCTTGGCTCGCCTAGGAAAAATTTGGATTGTCCTAGGACAGTTATGTAAATGTGTCCCAGGATTCTTACCAAGCTAGGCAGGTTTTTTTCACAATGCTAGGAACATCCTAGGAGTTTTTACTCAATATGTTATGAGTAAAAGACAGGTCCACAGGGAAAGAAATCAAAACCGTCGAAACGGGTACTGTTCATATGCACGCACGAACAAAATGCCTCGTAAGAACAACCGATAGCGCTCATTGAGGCTCCATTGCTTGCAGGTTTAAGATAGGCATAATATCAATATCTCCAGAATTCCTGTGTTGAGTTGTAGTGTTTTCACGTAAGGGCTGGGAAATGGTTGAAGAAAACTGCAAATGTACTATTGTGTGAAGCTATTCAGTAGACACACGTAGTCACTGAGACTTCATGGTAAATCTACATCATGTAGTAACAGAAAGTGTGTCTTTGCCTGTCAATATTTCCTTGCTGTCAAAGTTCATTTAAATGTTTGATTGATGGCTGCATAGCCAGTGTCGATTCATTTACAGTACATGGTTTACTGAGAAAAGGGCCCTGCCTATTATTTACACCTTATTTATCTTACACGAATATTTATATATTATAATATGTTAATTAAGTATATTTGCACACAACCGACGAGAACCCTATGTATTAAGAACAACAAATGTTATGTAGGTCGCACGAAGCACTCAGAAAGAACCTTTCCTTCTTGCTGGAAGTTTGCTCACATTCATTCAACCTGTTCCTAAGAATGTGATAATTATTTTTCAACGCCATTAGACGTCCAACTCAACAGGAACTATAAGTGACTCACGGAGAGATGCCACATAACGCCTAACTTCTGATCTTTCTATAATTTCTGATTGGGGCAAAGCAAATCTTGTTTTGTCTAATGCCTCAGAAACCCATTTTCTTCACCTATCTACTCGACATAACCTTCTCGACAACTATCCCCTCTTCTTCAACGACACTCACCTGTCTCCCTTTTCTACAATGAACATTTTATAACTATCCTTTACTAAAAATCTGAACTGGAAACATCACATTTCATCTCTTGCTAAAACAGCTTCTATGAAGTTAGGCGTCCTGTGGCGTCTGCGTCCATGTTTTTTTCCCTCACAGTTGTTTGAACGGTTCTCGTCTTACAACGAGAAAACTGTTGACTACTTAATTTGACAAGTATTTAGGGTACTATCTGGCTTTTCTCTGTCCTTGAAATCCTTGTCTAGCGACTCTTATCTTTCTTCTTAGCTTTTCTCTGTCCTTGAAACCCTTGTCTAGCGACTCTTATCTTTCTTCTTAAGTTCAATGACACCACTATCACGCCCCCAACATAATATCTAGCCAGCCTCGCGAACGATTTTCTCTCTCTCTCTCTCTCTCTCTCTCTCTCTCTCTCTCTCTCTCTCTCTCTTCTCTTCTCTCTCTCTCTCTCTTCTCTCTCTCTCTCTCTCTCTCTCTTATTACTTATATACATATATATATATATATATAATATATATATATATATATATATATATATATATATATATATATATATATATATATATATATATATATATATATATATATATATATATCTCACACTTTGGTTATTGGTGGTGATAGATAATGCATGGTGGGCTGGCAGGGGATGCTAATGGGCAGCCTAGACACCCGCTATACCAACTCCATCTTGAATGAGAGCCAGCAAGATATGTTATAAACGGGAAGATAACCATACATTATCAATATAATTTTGACTTGCATCACTATCAAAAGAATCAACAATTACGGATTCCTGATTATTCATACACTCGCAGTTTGTTTCCTTAAATTTCTTCAGAGTGACATTCTTATTATAAAAAGGTATTCTAAGAATAGACACCAATCTTCAAATTTGTTCACATTCGAATACATGTCTTATAGCAATCGGCCAGACCCACTTTTTCTTTGCATAGTAAATCTTCAATATAATACCTTCAATATAAGTGGACAAAGGAAGAAACATTGAGTTAAATTGGGAAGTTTAGTGAGCTTCCCTGTTTGTGGGAAGCTAAAATCGAGGCGTTCAAAAACATAAATGAGAAAAATGAACCTTATAACAAACTTCTCCGAGATATTCAAAACAAATGGAATGGAATGTTTTTGTGGGCCATTCATAATATATCTTGCAGCAGTCTGACAAATAGGGCGCTGCTATCACGCCCCTCCCACACCCTGACCAAGGCACTGCTATCACGCCCCTCCCACACCCTGACCAAGGCACTGCTATCACGCCCCTCCCACACCCTGACCAAGGCACTGCTATCACGCCCCTCCCACACCCTGACCAAGGCACTGCTATCACGCCCCTCCCACACCCTGACCAAGGCACTGCTATCACGCCCCTCCCACACCCTGACCACCCTGACACACCCTGACCCTGACCTGACTGTGTGAAGGGGCTTTAAGAGGTAATTATATCAATGTTTCACGTTGTTTATTGACACTAATCGCCGCAGGACACATTTCTTCATGGACATTTTCATGGAGTTAATGACACCGGAAAAAATGGCATATTCTTTAGGCTAGTAATAAATGACAGATTTTGATAATTTATTCAAATATGTAAAGTTTGTACATATTTGTATTTGTTTAACTAACCTAGCCTAACCTAACTTAACCTAACCAAACCTAGATTAGTAATTTCGACACTATAAGATGTCATTACTTTTATGTGAATTTTTTTCCTATTTCAAACTTTGTGACATTTTTCCGGAGACATTGTTTCTTGTTCCCCGGACACATTCCTTCATGGACATTTTCCCCTCCTGAGAACTTCCCCCCATTAGCAGCGCTCTACTTCTAATGTGAATAGTGATAATAGGACTTTTAACATTTCTTCAATTTGCGACACTGACATAAAAATAATATTTATAAACGATATTTTCATTAAAATTTACATCAAAAAGTAGTTATTCATTACATTTTAACTCAAAGCTTGTGATCATGGCAGTTTTATCCGTTATTTTTTTTTCTTGCGGTATATCTATGCAGTAAAGAACATTGATACAAATTAAGGGGGAATTATATCCAGGGAGGAACAGGTCCAGTGGGGAAATATATCCTGCATGCGGGATATATTAAAGGGAGAAATGTCGGGAGGGGGGAATAGCCGAGCATTACCTACACTCGGTCTCAGCACCTCCGCCACCACCACTTCCTGCAGCACCAGTGGTGTTGTGCATATACAACCACAGGTACTGCATAGTTATTGAATACATATACACCAAAAACAAACCATGGTGCTCTCGAACCCTTATTTTTTCTCTCGCACACACAGGTACGCGTCCTGCCACGTTGAGAACCATGGTGGGTGAGGAACCGCGTCACTATTACAAACGACGATAGAGTAGTGAATGACATTGCTTAGTCGTTCACTTTAAACCAAAATAACGGGAAAGAAAAATATACAGGTTCTCTTTACTTATCTTGACTCTTTCTATCATGATTTTCTCATTTTTTTTCAAGGATAGCCGCACAGGTTAATGCTTGACGAGCTACAAGAGTCATACAATAAATTAATATATATCTCGAAGGTCAAAGAAAGTACGTCCACCCAGATACGTACACCAAGTAGAGCTAAGTAGCTGTGTTCATTGCCACATCCCTGCCATGGTTCAGGTTCCTGAGCGTGTGGAAATTTGTTAGCCCTTCACTTTCCCGGCCATGATCTTCAGGTATTGTCAGACGCTATTTTATCAAGATCAATATGTAAGTGGACTAATCTATGGTGAGCCGATATCCAGACGATCGACATTTGAACTATGGTAAATGATTCAGTCGATGAAAGGTGAATCAGCGACGCTAAACTATCACTTTCCCTGTGGTGACGTAGTGTTAAAAAAAAATTATTATGCGAGCTCCTTTCCATCCTTCGTCTAGTATTGTATTGAACTAAGGAGAAGAAAAATAAAGACTTGTTGTAACACATTTCCTATATCCAAAACAAAAATACATTTACTCTAAACTTTAAAAATGAAAGATAAGATAAGATAAAAATAACAATGACTTCTGAAATGTCCATACATCTTTTGGGATGCAAAACACGTAAAACGGCGATACAGTGACTGAGGAAAAATGAAAGATATAAGATGAACGTGGAACACCCACACACGGGGAGGGGGGGATAGATACCTTGGCATGGGAGGGAGGGTAGGGAAGTGAGAGCCTGTCAGGTCTCATTGAGTCGACAAAAGACTTATCAAACCCTCTATTGTGTGTGTATATTGGCTCTCTGTCTATCTCGTGAGGGTATGGCTCCTAAGGTGACTCGTCTGACTGATTACTATCAATACCACTACTACTACTACTGTTACTATCATCGTTATTAATGCTATTATCTCAAATACTATTACTACGAATACCTGAATACCATCTTGTTTGATACCTGTAATCGCCACCACCGTCTTAACCACCATCAATACTAATAATACTAACACCACCACCAACAACAACACTACCATCTGAACTATCACTATTATTACTATCAATACCACTATCACCAGCAACACCCCCAGCATTATTTTCACCGCTACCACAATCTTAGTTAACTACCATCCCTTTACTAATATTTTGACTACCACCACCACCACCACTATCACCATCATTAACACCACCATCATCATTCACCATCATATTATACCCATCATTAACAATATACACATCACATCACCACCACGCCACTATATCCCTCCTCACTCATTATATCAACCTCACCATCCCATACCCTAAAGTAAAACCAACGCTAAAAATCCGCAAAAAAAAATTGCAAAAACAACAGCAAAAAAGATTTCCCAGTAATACCGAAAACTTTACACATTTCCACCAGCAGGCTATTCACAGTCGTGTTGATCCCTCGGTTGTATGCACACACCACATCCTGAACTGGAATCATGACCAAAACTCCGGATAGTTAGAAAAAATGTCACTAATCTTAATGACTTGCTTCATGATTACCTAGCGAACCAGTGACTCGACGCTTTGAATCACCTTTATGCGTGTCAGAAAGAAGAGAAGGTGAAGGTGGAGGTGGATAAAAACGAGGAGGTGGAGAACTGCTTATTGTGGCTCAGCTCTGCACTCTTTCACCTTCACAGTTCCTGGAAATGTGAACACTTGTGGCACAGTAGATCAATACAAAGCAATTCCAGCTAATACGAAAGATCAAACTAGTCTGCTATCTTAAGACTAGATATTTTGCGCCCGTCCAGTCATACTTTTTTTTTTCTCTCTCTCTCTCTCTCTCTCTCTCTCTCTCTCTCTCTCTCTCTCTCTCCTCTCTCTCTCTCTCTCTCTCTCTCTCTCTCTCTCTCTCTCTCTCTCTCTCTCTCTCTCTCTCTCTCTCTCTCTCTCTCTCTCTCTCTCACACGTCTCCACAGCCTCGCATTTGCTCCTTATCCCTACCTCTATAGAAACTGCCACGTCGTCTCGGTTCAAGTCACTAAAAGTAGAAAACTAATTCTCCATAAGCCTGCTCCTGCGTGTGTGGAGTTTGCGTCTATCACGAAGGGGGTAAGGTTATTTCCAAAGTTGATAAGTGAGTTTGTTAGTTAGCAATTTAGTTATATAAGAAATGAATGGAGTATTACTATATTAATATGAATGTTTTTGTGTTGATTGAAGGTATTAATCCACATACAAGTAAACTATACATTCCTTTCTCTTTCCTTAAAAATATCACTCAATTTATATTTTCAGGATGTTTCGATGGCTCGTTTACATATATGCAGTTTTCCATGCAACATAAAAATAAAACCTCCACACTTTTTTATCTTTTATTAACGAGTATATATGTGAGTAATGTACCGATAATGAAAGTTTATCAGTTTAGTCACCTGACCTTTGATCTCTCTCTCTCTCTCTCTCTCTCTCTCTCTCTCTCTCTCTCTCTCTCTCTCTCTCTCTCTCTCTCTCTCTCTCTCTCCTCTCTCTCTCTCTCTCTCTCTCTCTCTCTCTCTCTCTCTCTCTCTCTCTCTCTCTCTCTCTCTCTCTCTCTCTCTCTCTCTCTCTCTCTCTCTCTCTCTCTCTCTCTAGCCTTATCAAAAGAAACTATTCAGTGAAGATGAAGAAAATAAATATCAAGGCAGCAAGCAATGAATCCTTTCATGTCTCAATGGTCATTTATCTTTATTAGCTTCGAAATTATCCCTGAAAAGCATGAAGTTATTGATCGCAGGAGGCAAGCAGTCTTACAGAGATGAATAGATCATCTACGCTTATGTGAAAAGTAGAAGAAAAAAACTAGAAAAAAAAAGCGAAAGAAAACATAAAAATGATACCACTAATGTGCCATTTTGAAAATATCAAGTTTGTGCTGTAGTCCAACGTACAGCAATAATTATGTTTGTGAAACTATAATAATAATGATAATAATGATATTAGTAATAATAACAATAATAATGATCATGATAGCAATAACAATGATTATATCATTATTATCATTTATATCATTAGCATTATTATTTATCATTTTTATTGTTGGTACCATTATTATTTATTATCAGCATTTATAAAGATATTATTATTTTTTTATTATTTTTACTATTATTATTGTATATACTTGTATTATATTATACTTTTTATCAAATTTACTATACTATCATTATTTTTAACAATAATTATGAACATCATTTAAATTATCTAAATTATTTTTACTATTATCTTCATCATTATTTAGTTTTATTATCATTATCATTTCTTCATCATTATTATTATTACTATTAATAGTAGTAACAATAATGACAATAATGATAATAATGATAATAACAATAATTAACAATAATATTAATTAATAATAACAGATTAATTAATTTTTATTATTATTGTATTATTGTTATCATTATTATTATTGTTGTTATTATTATTATTATTTTAGTATTAATAATAGCTATGATTATCATCATTATTATAACTATTTTTAATATTATTATATCAGCAATGAAAATATGATAATAATAGAAGTAATAATGATGATAATAACAAAATATTATATTAATAATGATTAAACTTTTTTTCTTTTTTTTATTACAAAGGACTGGCCAAGGGCACAAAAAAAGTAGGTAACACAAAGTCCGCTTAGTTGCCAGTCCCTATAAAGAAGACATTGAGCAGAATTATAAAAAAAAAAGAGGGGTGGGCCAATTTAGTTCGGGAGGTGTCTTGTTACTCTTCACTTGAAAAGATTTAAGTCGTAGGAAAGTGGAAAATAAAAACAGGAAGAGAGTTTCAGTGTTTACCAGTGAAAGGGATGAAAGTGTAAAGATACTGATTAACTCTTGCATTAGGAAGATGGACAGAATAGGGATGAGAATGAGTAGAAAGTCTTGTGCAGTGAGGCCGCGGGAGGGGGGGAGGCATGCAGTTAGCAAGTTCAGAAGAGCAGTGAGCATGAAAATAACGGTAGAAGATAGCAAGCAATATTGCGGCGGGGATTTAAAGATTGAAGACAGTCAGTCAGAGGAGGGGAGTTGATGAGACGAAAAGCTTTTGACTCAACCCTGTTTAGGAGAGCTGTATGAGTGGATCCTCCCCAAACATGTGAGACATACTCCATACATGGGCGGATAAGGCCCCGGTACAGAGCAAGCAGCTGGGAGGGAGAAAAAAAAGGACACAGACGCCACAGGACACCTAACTTCTTAGAAGCTGTTTTAGCAAGAGATGAGATGTGAGATTTCCAGTTCAGATTTTTAGTAAAGGATAGTCCTAGAGTGTTCTTTGTAGAAGGAGATAGTTGAGTGTCATTGAAGACGAGGGGATAGTTATATGGAAGGTTTTTCGAATAGATAGGTGAAGAAATTGGGTTTTTGAGGCATTGAACAAAACAAGGTTTGCTTTGCCCCAATCAGAAATTATAGAAAGATCAAAAGTTAGGCGCTCGGTGGCATCTCTCCGTGAATCACTTAGTTCCTGTTGAGTTGGACGTCTAATAAACGACGTTGAAAAATGCAGGGTAGAATCATCAGCGTAGATGAGGATAGGGTTTTGAGTTAGACAAAGAAGATCATTAATGAATTATAGAAAGAGAGTGGGTGATAGGACAGAACCCTGGGGAACACCACTATTGATAGATTTAGGAGAAGAACAATGTCCGTCTACAGTAGCTGCAATAGAACGGTTTGAAAGGGTATTTAAGATGAAGGTACCGAGAGAAGGATAGAAACCGAATGAGGGTAGTTTGGAAATTAAAGATTTGTGCCAGACTCTATCAAAAGCTTTTGATATGTCAAGGGCAACAGCAAAAGTTTCACCGAAACCCCTAAAGGAGGATGACCAAGATTCAGTTAGGAAAGTTATAAGATCGCCAGTAGATCGCCCTTTACGGAAACCGTACTGACGATCAGATAGAAGATTGTGAGCAGATAGATGCTTAAGACTAAGAGCTAGACTAATCATTGTAAAAATACTTTTAATTATGAGGTCATTTTCAATATTGTTATTATCATGATTATCACTATTATTATCATTATTATTTTCATAATAATAATTTCCATTATTACTACCACTATTATTATGTCGCCTCCGTGGTGAAGTGGCTAGCATGGCTGGCTACGAATCTGCGGGCCCTGGTTCGAATCCGGGCCAGGGCAAGTCGGCGACCAGCTATTCCAGCTGTTCTTCCTTCATTTCTGGGTTGATAAATGGATACCTGGGGAGACCTGGGGAAGGTAACTGTTGTAATCCGGATGACACACTATCCCTGTGTAAAAATAGTGAGGTACCGGGTCCTCACCCACCACAGGCTCAAAGGACTAATGCCACGGAGATGAACACCGATGGCCACGCGCAGCATAGCGTATGCCCCCCATCATTAGCTTTTATTGTTATTATTATTATTATTATTATCATTGTTATAATTATTATTTAATAATTAATTTGATTATTATAATTAACTATTATGATAAATTATAATTATTATTTATATTATTATTATTATCATTATTCTAATAATTATTATTATTATTATCATTATTCTAATTATTATTATTGTTATCATTATCAATATTATTATCACCAGCAATATTATTATGATAATTTCAACATTACCATCATCTGAACTAAACAGCATCTCTTCACGTCAAGACCATATCATCTTATAAAAACAAATACTCAACTGATAGCATTGCCAGTGTATAATCGTCTGTCCATCCATCCCAGTGATTCTTGGCATGATCAGAGTTATTGGGAATATTGTAATCAGAGGCAAGATAACCTTGATAGTTTGCAGCGGCGGATGGAAGGGTAGTGAGTGAGGGGCCCTGAGGGGGCACAAACTGGATGGCAGAAAACAACACGCTCAACACCATCATTTCGCACGTTTCATTTCATTTCACACTTTCACCTTATCTACATCAAGGAAAACCCATTCAAACACAACAAAAGAATCATCTCGTAATCCTTCAAGCAATCCCCCGACATAGTTGCCTCCATTAGAAGTGTAGATAAAGGTATCCTTGTTTGCACCATCAGCCCAATCAATCTTTATGGCAGCAAGGTTTCTTAGAAACGTGGCTGAGACAAAGGCTCACATGCCCTCTAGCTCGCCTAACCTCGTCACGCTCAGCTCCACCACATACCATTTTTTCTCATACTGTAGACGAGGAGGAGACAGAGGCAACACAACGGATATCAAAAGTCATCTTAACCGCAACAAGCATGTTTCGGTTTGTCCAATAGTGTGGTAAATAATAAAAAATAAAATAATAATTTTACTAGTCAATCTCTCAAACATCGTCGCAATGCTGCTTCTCTAGACATTGTCACTGTTACTGCTATTCTGAACCTGCATTATAGAAACTGCCAATAGCACGAAATCATAATGTAATTTTTTTTATTCATATATTTTTCATTAAGGATATTTTTTTTTTTTTACCCAAGTAAAAAGAAAGACAAGTTATACGGGATCCTAAATAATGGTTTTATCGTTCCCTGGGCTTTACAGTTTACCTGTTATTTCAATTAGTTCACTAGATCATCAAGATTATTATCTTTATTAATCAATATAACGTCAACATTTTATGAAGATTTCCAATAACAAACAAATTCAATAAGACAAGCCGTGCACATTATCAGTCTACAGAATGCACGTCAACGTCCTGTGATCGCCCGCTTCCCCGCCATGTCTGTGGTAAATACTGAGGAAGAGCGAGAGAGCAGGAACCTTAGGGAGGGAAAGGGAGGAGCAGCCTACCGTTATACTATAGGGCCATATCTTTTTTTTTCTCTCTCTTTTTTTTAGGAGGAAACTCGTGATCGACAAACTGGCAACGTGAGAAAACTTTGGGAAACATGAAAGATTTAGATTTCCCGCCTGAACCTGACGAGTTTACTTCTCTAATCGTAACTTATAGATTATTGATTTTCTCTCTATTGGAAAGCTCAAATCTACCCCATCGATAAATATTCTGAAAACTCATCACTTTGAGAGCAAGTAACGTTCCCCAAACAAGATTCTTGAAGAAATTTAGAAGAAAACTTAATACGTGTGTGTGTGTGTGTGTGTGTGTGTGTGTGTGTGTGTGTGTGTGTGTGTGTGTGTGTGTGTGTCGGTGTCTGTGTCTGTGTATGTAAATGTGTGTGTGTGTGTGTGTGTGTGTGTGTGTGTGTGTGTGTGTGTGTGTGTGTGTGTGTGTGTGTGTGTGTGTGTGTGTGTGTGTGTGCGCATGTGTATGTGTGTGTGTGTGTGTGTGTGTGTGTGTGTGTGTGTGTGTGTGTGTGTGTGTGTGTGTCTGTGTCTGTGTGTGTAACTGTCTACGTGTGTGTGTGTGTGTGTGTGTGTGTGTGTGTGTGTGTGTGTGTGTGTGTGTGTGGTGTGTGTGTATGTGTGTGTGTGTGTGTGTGTGTGTGTGTGTGTGTGTGTGTGTGTGTGTGTATTCACCCATGATCTTATCCACGCGAGCTGGACTCGTGATCGCCAGTTTCACCCTCCCGGAGCGAGTTTGGAGCTTATATAGTGTCATATGCAAATCATGGATAGAATAGTGCAAACATGAACATATGCATAGAATTCACTCACAAAAAATCCAGTGTCTTATTTTTCTTCGCCAAAATTAGATCCTCACTTTTCTTTTGAGAAGCATTTTAGATACATATTTTTCTCATATCAGTTATCTTTTTAAATTTTTTTTCGTCGTTACACTTATACTCTACTAGCCGCAAAGCCGCCCTCCGGGCGGCCTTTTTAGCTAGCTCCTGCGGAGGGCTATTGGTGGGCCTTCGGCCCACCACCTGTGTTTGGTGGGCCAAAGGCCCACCAAACACAGACTCTCCAGATAGCCCCTTCTAGCTTTCCTGAAATCATGGATGTAGAAATGTATGTATTAACGCCTACCCATTCACATCACCCCCAACCCATTCACTCACCCATTACCCATCACCCCCCACCCATTCACTCACCCATTAGGGCTATTGGTGGGCCTTCGGCCCACCACCTGTGTTTGGTGGGCCGAAGGCCCACCAAACACAGACTCTCCAGATAGCCCCTTCTAACTTTCCTGAAATCATGGATGTAGAAATGTATGTATTCCCCCCACCCATTCACTCACCCATTCATTACCCATCACCCCTCACCCATTCACTCACCCATTACCCATCACCACACACCCATTCACTCACCCATTACCCATCACCCCCCCCCCACCTATTCCCTCACTCATCACCCATCACCCCCAACCCATCACCCCCCACCCATTCACTCACCCATCACCCCACACCCATTACCCATCACCCCACCCATTCACTCACTCATTACCCACCACCCTACATCAAGGTTTCCTCAATTCTCGCAACCCACATTTTTTTTCCACAATTCTCGCTAATAGGCTGCTAAAAAAAAAAATAATATCGGATCATCTCATAAGTGGGCTTAAAACCTTCCCCTGGTCGAGCTGGTTCCAAAACTGTGACATATGATGGGATTCCGCCACGGGGGGCGGCACCTATCGCGGACAGACAGACAGACAGACAGACAGACAGACAGACGCTCGCTTATATTATTATAGAGATAACACTGCCTGCCAAGATGTGAGAAAATATTTTGTAAGCCTTCATTTGAAGCTATTTTGTGGTTAGTAAAAATATTTTGGTTCATTCTTTTTTGCTTTCACACAATTCAAATAAGTTTTTGCTGCATTCTTCTTTATGTTAGTCTGTAATTCAAAGTATTGCCTAGAAAGAGTTCAGTGAATGACTCAGAATAGAAACCTTTCAGAATAGTCCTTTTGTGGGACGTTACAGGCCGGATAAATCATAGAAACGAAAATACTATAAGCAATGGATATAAGAAAAAATGGTGGTGGTCATAATGGTGGTCATATCAAAAGTATACCAAGTTGAAAACAAGATCGATCAAGGGCAAACACAATAAAAATTCAGCAGCCCACTGAGTGTACACAAGCTTACCGAGAGACTTGTTGGAAGCAGGGCTGGATTCAGGGGGGGGCCCAAGGGGCTAGGGCTCCGGGTCTTCCACCAGAAGGGGCCCCCCACCAAACGTTGGGCAACTTGACATTTTATATTTTTCATTACCAAATCAAGGCCGATTTGATAATGAAAAATATGTCTGGTAACGATTAAGTGTGATTTGGTATTGGATTTCGATTTTTTTATTTTTTTTGCCAAGGGCAAAAATAAAAAAAAGAGTAACAAAAAGCCCGCTTAGTTTGCCAGTCCCTATAAAGAAGAGAATGAGAGAATATAAAAAGGGGGGTGGGTCAATTTAGTTCGGGAGGTGTCTTGTTGCTCCTCTCTTGAAAAGATTTGAGTCGTAGGAAGGTGGAAAATAGAAATAGGAAGAGTTCCAGAGTTTACCAGTGAAAGGGATGAAAGATTGAAATACTGATTAACTCTTGCATTAGGGAGATAGACAGAATAGGGATGAGAATGAGTAGAAAGTTTTGTGCAGCGAGGCCGCGGGAGGGGGGGAGGCATGCAGTTAGCAAGTTCAGAAGAGCAGTGAGCATGAAAATAACGGTAGAAGACAGCAAGAGAAGCAACATTGCTGCGGTGATTTAAAGATTGAAGACAGTCAGTCAGAGGAGGGGAGTTGAAGAGACGAAAAGCTTTTGACTCAACCCTGTTTAGGAGAGCTGTATGAGTGGATCCTCCCCAAACATGTGAGACATACTCCATACATGGGCGGATAAGGCCCCTGTACAGAGCAAGCAACTGGGAGGGAGAAAAAAATGGACACAGATTTCCAATCTAATGATGGCAACGACATCATTTTCTGAGTATCATGGTTCGTCGGGAGCTAGTCGCATAATGCAAGCGACCATATCATTGAGACAGTGCAAGGGTAAAAAATTATTTCCATTTAGCACGCTGCTAATTTGATTCTTGCGATGGGCCCCCCACCAAAACGGGCCCCTGGCCTAACACACCCTAATACCGGTGTCGTGTCAGCAAAAGTCTGTTTACGAGGGAAAGTCCGGCTAAGTTGATCAACAATTCTTTGTTAGTAAACGGACTTTCCCTCGTAAACAGACTTTTGCTCACACGACACCGGCAATAAAAACAAAACCTCGCCGTTACCATGGAAACGACGACGCCAGACAGTGGCTAAACTCGCCACGGCAGTCGGGAAGTGAAATGGCGCACGTTCTACTTGACGACGAGGATTATTAGGAAGTATTAGCTGTCCTAGTAGATGAATACATCGCTGTATATCAGCTCATAGTTGTTGCAATGGTAATAGCCACTGAGATGGTGAAATGCTACGGATCTCGGGCACCGTCAACCAACTATAGGATGGATGGATACGTGAACAGGTTTATGGAATTGTCGCCAATAGGAATTTTCGCCGAAACAACAACCGAGATCTGTCGCCGACGGTAGAAAACTCGCCGACACGGAAATTTTCGGTAACAGTTTCACTTGGAATAGATGAAAAGGAAGAATAAAGGGTATTTCATTGTTGGATACCACCATACCACCTGTTATTTGATCCCTGAATAAAGAAACACGGGTAAAAGCTCATTAAATGTATATATTGTTTACTGTAATATCAAGATAAAGGAACTGGAACTATCGACGAAAATTGCCCAATGAAATGAAAATTTGACAGTGTTAATATAATTTTACTTATGTTTCATGCTCGCTTATGATGTCCGATTACTGTGATGAATAAAATAGCTATATGTCTGCAGATTGTTTGTTTTCCTCAAACTGATAGAGTTATGTATAAACTAAGGTATCTTTCTTGCCACTTATAGAGTCAATCTGAAGGCATATTTTTTCAGCAATAGGACATTCTGAAACAGAAGAACTCATTGTTTTCATTTTTGTTTTGTCAAATATTATTGTTTTCAACTTAACCAACTTAATTTACCTAAATGCATTACTAAGATAACCTAACTCCTCAAACTAATCTATTTCGGATAGCTTAGTAGCTGTCTATTAAATAATTAATCTTATTATTACACACATCATGGCTGCCACATATTACACACTTCTGGTGCTGAGATCCCAGTTCCCTCACCCTCGCCCGAGCCCTGTATAAAAGTGTATATGCATCCTAACTGACTAAACGATTTAATTTTTTGTGTTGATCTTTGTCCAGCATTACTTGCAGCAGCTGATCTTGCTGCTATTGCTGTGCTTTCCACATTTGCTGCTTTCTCTTTAGTACCAGTGCAGTTCTCTATAGAGAAGTTCTCTCCTTGCAGTTCTGCATCAGTTCTGCACTAGTATTCCATCCTGTTGACAAAATTTTGAGCCCATTATATCATGGTTGAAAGTTTAGGACATTCCTCAAGGTTCAGTATGCAAAGATTATGAGGGTCGTTACCCCCAATGTATCCTGGTTAAACTGGGCTGCAGGACAGTAAAATTCAAAAAAATAGACAAGTATTTTGCCCCTTTTGGTTACTTAGCCTACTCAAAAAGTAAAATCAAAAAGAGAAAATTTAACTTAAGATGGTTAAATTGGGTTTCTTTCCCAATATTTTTTTGGTGTGTTTTTAGTTGTCGACTTAAACATTTCACCTTAAATTTTTTCAAAAATGCGGAGTAGGGGTTTCTGTTCTTGTACGTGTTTGCGGGCGATAGGGAAAATGTAATTTAAAAAGGTTGCTCTAGTTGTTAAAAGTTTATTGCCATGTTTCCTTTCCCAAAAAACCTTGGAAAATTTCGTGAAAAAACACATTTACATTAATGTTTCAAGAACCGTAGCAGCTAGGCGAAAACGCTATAGAGTATAAACGATTCAACGGCTTAAAATTTCATCAATGAATAATCCAACAAATCACAGTTTTGTAAAAGTCAAAAGATTTATTATATCTCAAAAACCCCTTTATTTCTAAAAAAGAAAGGATAGGGAAATTTTTTCTAGGAAAAAACGGAAAGGAACTTTTCTAGGAAAATCGGACTTTTCTGACCGTTTTCCCCATTATTTATCCCCGTAAACATATATTTAACGCCTTTTTTTGCCCTTTCTGTTATTATCTTAACATATAGTATTCGCAACAATAACAACATATAAGAACCCAGGTTATATAGTGGAGGCAGAGGGAAGGAGAGAGTTTCTGGCCTATAAACAAACATTAATTTCAATATACCAAATTAATTCAAAAAAACATAAAAACTTTTAAAGGAAAGAAAAAATTTGGGTCAAAATCATTGCCCAAATAACGAAAATTTACCAAATCCCCACTTTCAGGAAAACTATTTCTAAAAAAAGGGTTTTTTTGCTTTGCCATTCCTTTAGTTATGAGAGGATCAAGGAATAAAAGGAATAAAAAGGAAACAAACAGAAACAGACCGTAGGTCCTTACAAGACTGTTTGCTTTAACTACACTACACAAACTGATAAAAGGAGAAAGGATGGGAAAAGTAAAAGGCTCCTCCTCACCCACCCATCCCTCCGCCAAAGCTGGCCGGAAAAAAAGGATACCATGAAATATAAAAAACTCAGGGAAATTTGTGAGGAAAGTTGAAAGCTGAAAATCTATGGTTTTTTTTTTAAAAATTACTACTATTTTGTGGGGGTATTTTTTAGTGCTTGATGATAGGTCTTTATGGTGTTTTGGGTAGGGTGTAACACATGTGGAGGTTCAAGGGGTGGGGGGCGGCAGCCTTCCCGGGGCGCTTTCGGGGAGGCACAGTAAACAGGCCCCAGCTCCTTCAATCCACTGGGGTTTGTGTATTTTCCCATGTGGGGCCCGCCGTACACTTCAATGCCTCCTGCAGCAGTGCCCCCGGGTACCTTAAATCCCGATGGTGGTCCAACTGTCAGGACCCTAACTGAACCACAGCCCGTCACGGGTCGAGAGTTAGTGGTAACCGTTAACTCGGGCTATCTGTGTGTGTTATGAGGCCCCATGTATGTTGGTGTGGCTCGTGGAAGTTACGGGTGGTGCGGCACCTTCCTGGCGCTTTTTTGGGGGGGCGCAGTAAAATCGGCCCCAGCCCTTTTAAATCCCTGCGGTAGGGCACTTTCCAATGGGACGCCTCACTTCAATGCCCCCTCGCAGTGCCCCTGGTATAAAATCCCGATGGTGGTCACTAACTGACGGGGCCCTTACTAAACCCACCCCCCCGTCACGGTCAAAAGTTGTAGTAGTGACCGTTTAAAACCCTTTGGGGGGTTCTGAGCGTGGGGGAGGGGTTGTGTAACGCGACTCGAAATCTTTTACCAAATGAGAGTATTTTTCAGGGGCCCCCGCGAGATTAAATTTTTTATTTTCCGAATAAACAGTGCCCAACCGGGATTTGTTTGGGAAATATTTATCGGGGGGCACTTTTAAAATGATTCTATTGTATTTGAGTTTACTACCTGACGGCACCCCCCATTCCATACTTTACAACACGGTTTTTGAAAAGAAACTTTGTTTTCGTTCTTACAACCGTTTCCTTTTTATTTTAAAATCCGTTGTTTCAGTTGAGCTTGACCGGGTCAAAAGGCGTGAAAAGTTTTTTCGGGGACTACTTCGAAAAATCCGTTAAGTTTTTTAAATATTTGATAGGTCACCTCTTACCTTCTTTTGGGGTTAGGGGGAAAAAGTTAGTTCTTTGAGCCGATTTTTTCGTACGTTTTTTTTTTCGCATCTAGGTATCTTTTGGTTACTCTGGGGCTGTATTTTTTCTAGTTTTATCTATGTCCTTTTTATAATAAGGGGGACCAAATTGCACACATATTCTAGATGGGGGCAAAGCAGTTAAAAAGAGTGAGTATAAAAATTTTTCAGATTTGAAAAATGAAATTCGTCCAATAAAGCCACCCTTTTTTGCATTTTTTTTCTACCTTTTTAATTTTGGGTTTTTCGGTTTTTAGATCTTTCAGATTTAACGCCTAATCTTTTTCTTTTCAACCCTTTTAGTTGGAAAAACGTTCATCAAGTAACTTTTATGAGGGTTTTTATTTCCGATATGTGTACAAAGGCATTTGTCAAGGTTTTAAATTCATTTGCCATGTTTTTGACCATTCCGTTAGCGTGTTTAAGTCGTTTTGTATGTTTTGGGGCTGAGATTCTGAGGGCTATTTTTGTGATTTTCGTGTCATCAGCAAATTTCGATATCCTGCATGTGATTCCCTCGTCAATGTCATTTATGTATATTAAGAACAGGATAGGTCCGAATCCGGTCCGAGGTCCGAATCGGTCCGAGGAGATTGAAGCTATTAAATGTATACTCACTCGAGAGGCGTAGAGTAAGGGGTGATCTGATAGAAGTTTTTAAGTGGTTAAAAAGGGATATAGTAACGGAGTTGTAGGCAACATTCTTTCTTTAGTAATAGTATATGTTACTCTCGTCTACCGGATTTCTCGTCCCCGTAAGCAAGAGTTCCAACTTTTCACGTCTTCGCGTGTTTCTATTTTCTACCACAGTTCCAGTTCTTGATCTTTATTTAAAGTACCCAATATACTTAGCTTTAACCTGTGTTTCTGCATACCTAACCTAACCTGACCGTAACCTATCCTAACGGTAACCTAACCTAACCGTTACTGGCAGAAATTACTTATTATATAAACTTGGGGGAGATTCCGCCAAAAACAAGAGCAAAATAAATTTTAAACACATCAAAACTAAATAGAAAATAATGTCTTCGAAAAATGTGGTGTCCAATAATGAAATACCCTCAATTTTTCATTCCCATCTATTACAAGTGG
>JACEEZ010006678.1:67500-72988 GCA_016584305.1 Chionoecetes opilio
TTTCTGGGGGGGGACTATCAAAAGGGTGGGCCTTTTGGCCAAACTTGGTTTGGGTGCCCTGGGGGAAAATCGCGTGAATGAGACTTCACTTACTCGTGTATTTTCGCTTAATTCATTATTTTCTTGTTAGAGTGCAAAAGGGAGAGTTCGCAGAAACACAAAAAATTACGGGAAATTGAAAAAATTTAAAAAAAAATTTAAAAAAGAAGAGATATAAAAAAAAATTATTGATGATATGTATGAAAAAAAGTTTAATTCTTTCACAGATTGACTTGCACAAGGAACTAAGCATGAACTCCCATTGTCCCAACCCCCCACGTGCTTCCGGGGAGGGCCCCAAAACCCTTTTACAACTTTTCCCCCATATGGTGGGGCCCCACAGGCCCAAAAGGGTTAGGGGAACATCGTGGTCTTCCCCCCAACGCCACAGGAAGGCAAGAGTAAGTATGGTGCTGAGGAGCAGAATATTCGCTGGTATTACTTTTGTTACAGCTAGGATACTTTAATAAAAAAAAAAGATGAAGCATGCTGCCATTTGCAGTTTGTAGGCAATGTATCTGATGAATCTTAGAGTATTGAAATTGTTTTATTTGGCTTTCGAAGGAAGGGAAAGGGAAAAATATTGTATATTAAAGCATAATTTTTTTAAAAAAAATATAAATTTTTATATATAAAATAATTTTATATTTTATAATAATTTTAAAATTATTTATATATAAATATATATATAATATATTATATATATTTTAAATATATTATATTATATATAGTATTTGATAATTAATATTTTTATATTATATTATATATTATATTATTTTTAAAATAAAATAATATAATTTTATCTATTTTAATATTAAATTTATATTAAATTTTATATAATTTTTATTTTTAAAATATTATATTAATATATTTTTATATTATTTATTATAATATAGATAAAATATTTTAAAATATATATATATCTTATATATATATATATTATTAAAAATTTTAAAAAATTTATATATATTAATAAATATATAATTATATAATATATAATATATAATAAAATTATATATAAAAATTAATATAATTTTTTATATTATTTATATTATATATTTTATTTTTAAAAATATTTTATAATAATTAGTATATTTTTATTTTAAAATTATATATTTAATATAAAAATATAATTTATTATATAGGGTTTTATATATAATTTTAAAATATATTATAAATTATATATATATATAATTTTATTTTATTATAAAAATTATATTAAATTATATATTAATATATATATTATTATTAAAATATATTTTAAAATTTTATATTTTGATATTATATATTATTTTAATAATAGTAAGATATAAAAAATATAAAAATTTTAAAATATATATATATTAATTATTAATATATAAAATTTTATTTTTAATTTTGATTTTATTATATAAAATATAAAATTTATATATATATATATTAAAATATAAATATATAATTATATATATTATATTATATACTATATTATATATATATAATATAATTTAATTTATTTTTATTTGAAATTTAATTTATAAAAAATTATTAATTTTTATAATTTAAATTGGATATATAAAAAATTAAAAAAAAAATAAAATATTCTAAAAAAACATTTTTTAAAATTTAAAATTTTTTTAAAAAAAAATAAATTTTATTATTTTAAAAAAAAGGGAAAATTTTAAATAAAAAACAAAAACTTGAACCCTTTTTAGGGTTGGGCAAGGGCACTGCAAAATTTTTGAAGGGTTTTGAAAATTTTTCCCCAAAAATTTCGCCAAAGACACTTCACACCAAAGGCTTTTAAAATAAGTTTTTTTTTTAAAAAAAAAAAAAATTTTTAAAAAATTTTTCTTTGTGCCTTTAAAAACGAAATTTTAAAAAAATTTTTTTTAAAAAAATTTTTAAAAACTTTTTCCAAATTACTAAAAAAAAATAAAAATTAAATAAAATAAATTTATAAATAAAAATTTTATTTTATTAAATTAATAAAAAATTTTAAATATTTTAAATAAAAATATTTTATTATCTTTAAAAATCAAAATAAAAATTTTTTAAATATAAAATTTATTTTATTTTTTTATTATTATTTTTAGATAATTTAGTTTTTATTTATTTTTTAAAAAATATAGTGGGTTTTTTTAATTATATATTATTATTTTTTTTAAAATATTTATTATTATGAATTTTAAAAGTTATTTTTAAAAAATTAAAATAATTTTTGTAATAAATGTAAAATATATATATAAGTTTTATTTTTTTATAAATTTTGATATAAATATTATTATATATATTAAAATATATTATATAATATCTATATATTATATATATTTTAAAATATTTTATATACTATATATTATATATAAAATTATATATTTTATTTTTATATTATATATATAATATATATATTTTATAATATTTTATATATATATATATTTTATATATTTTTTATTTTAATATTTTTATATATATATAATATATATGTATATTTTGTAATTATATATGTAATATATGGATATATTATATATTATATATATAATATAATATATATATTATATTTTAATTTATATATATATTATATATATATTATATTGTGTATATATATTATATAGGATATATGTTTAATTTTATATTTTTATATATAAATTTTATATATTATATTTTGTATTTTTTATATAATATAGGGATAAAATTAAAAATATATGTATTAATAATATGTAAAATATATATTTTATATATATGTTAAATATATTAATTTTATGTTATTATATTTTTAAAAAGTTTTTATATGGGATATATATATTATATGGAATATATGTAAAATATATTGTAAAAAAATATTAAAGTAAATTTTTAAAAGAAATAAAGTAAAATATAATTATAGATATATAAAATGAGGGTAATAATTATTATATATTATAGAGGAAAAATTTGAAAAGAATAATAGAAACAATTTAGAATTTCAAAATAAAAAATTTTATGAAAAGATTTATATATATATATAAATATAGATAACATTTTAATTTTAATATATAACCAAAATTTTATATTTCATTATTTTAAATATATACGTTAATTTTTATAAAATATAAATATAGAAAAAAGTATATATTTTATAATATATAATATTATATATATAGGAAATAATTATATATAATTTTAATATATTATTTCCAACTATATATATTTTAAAATATATGTATATTTTATATAGGGTATATAAAATGATAATTTTATTGAAAAATATATACAATTTGAATTATATTACTAACTATAGAAAATAATATAATATAATATATAAAATTTTAAAAAATATAAAATATAGATATACCAAAATATATTATATAATATACACATAATAGAAATATAGATAAATATATATAATAAAATTTTTTAAAAATACACTATATATATTAATTAAAATAGTTAAAATATAAAATATTTTAAAAATAATATTTTAATATAATATAACATAATTTAGATATATATATAAATATATATATTAAAAATATAAAATATATATATAATTTAAAATATATATTTTAAAAATATATATAAAAAATAATATATATAATATATATTATAATAAATATTATATAAATATATTAAAAATATATATATATATATATATATATAGGGGAATATAAAAATTATAAATATTTATATTTAATATATAAAATTTTAAATATATATATAATATATATATACATATAAATTATATATACCCATTATATAGGATATATATATTATATATAAATATTTTATAAAAATATATAATATATATATAATTTTAAATTAATATAAAATATATATATATTTTATATAACCCTATATATATATAAATATATTAATATAAATATCCTATTTTAAAATAATTTAAAATATATATATAATAATTATATATATTATTATATATATAAATATATATTTTAATATTAAAATATTATATTTTTATATATTATTTTGAATTTATACAAAAATTCTATTTTGAATTTTTATAACTTTGAAACATTATTCACTAAAAATAGTTAAAAAAAAAAAAATATTATATATTCCCTTTTTAAAAAAAGGAAAATTAAAATAATTTTTTTAAAAAATAAAATAATACTAATTATTAAAAAAATAATAAATTAAAAAATAAAATAATTATTATTTAAAAATTGGGGTTTAAATTTGGGTCAAATAAAAAAATATAGGTTTTTATTTAATTTTTCTAAAAATTTTGTTATTTTATTTAACTAACAACATAAAAAAGGCCTTTAATATATTAAATTTAAAATTTTTTATTTATTATTATTATTTTTTAAATAATTTTAAATATTTTATTTTTAAAAAAAATTATTTTATATTTCCTTTTTAATTATTATATATATTTTTTTTTAAATATTTTTCCTATATTTAAAAAATTCTTGGAAAAATTCCATAAAAATAAATAGATGGGGGTTTTTATAAATTCAATTATTATAAAAATAAACATAAAATAGAAAAATAATTTTAAAATATATTTTTAAAAATCTATATATATATATAATTATATATATATAAAAATAAATTTAATAATAATTAATTAAAATAAATATAATAAAATATATATATATTAAAATTATAATTTTTATATTATAATATATATATATTAAAATTATAAATATATATATTATATATAATATAATATATAATATTATAAATATATATATATATATATTTTAAAATATAAAATATTAATATATATATATATATAATATTTTATATAATTAAAATAAATATATATAATATATAAATTTTAATATAATATAATAATAATATATATTATAAAAAATATAAAATATAAAAATTATAATAATAATATATATAATAATTAATTTAATATATATAATATTATAATATATAAAATATTAATATATAAATATTTAAAAATATTAAAAAATAATATATAATATAATATATATATAATTAATTATATAAATATAAATATAAAAATAATATAAAAATATATAATATATATATATAATATATATATATATAATATAAAATATAAAAAATATAATATTATATATATATATATATATTAAATATAATATATATATAAAAAATATAAAATTTTAATATATAAAATATATATATATTAATAATATTATATATATAATTATTATATAATTAAAATATATATATAAATTTTAAAATATTTTAATATAAAATATTTTTTTAAAAATTTTTTTTAAAAAATAAAAAAATTTTTAATATTTAAATTAAAAAATAATTTAAAAAATAAAAAATTAAATTTTTTTTTTTTTTAAATTAAAATTTTTTTTTTTTTTTCCCTTTAAACCCCAATTTTTTTTTTAAAACCAATTTCTATTAAAAATTTCATAAAGGGACAGGGTCCTTAAAAAAACCAAATTTTGGGGAAACCCATCTTTTCCCCCCTTTTTGCTTTTTTTAAAAAAGGGGTTTTTTCCTTTTAAAAATTTTTTTT
>JACEEZ010006679.1:15000-32500 GCA_016584305.1 Chionoecetes opilio
GAGGTGATGAAGGGACAGGTGTTGGGGAGGAGGTGATGAAGAGACAGGTGTTGGGGAGGAGGTGATGAAGAGGCAGGTGTTGGGGAGGTGATGAAGAGACAGGTGTTGGGGGGAAGGTGATGAGGAGACAGGTGTTGGGGAGGAGGTGATGAAGAGACAGGTGTTGGGGAGGAGGTGATGAAGAGACAGGTGTTGGGGAGAGGTGATGAGGGACAAAGGGGTTGGGCAGGAAGGTGATGAAGAGACAGGTGTTGGGGAGGAGGTGATGAAGAGACAGGTGTTTGGGGTAGGTGATGAAGAGACAGGTGTTGGGAGGAGGTGATGAAGAGACAGGTGTTGGGGAGGAGGTGATGAAGAGACAGGTGTTGGGGAGGAGGTGATGAAGAGACAGGTGTTGGGGAGGAGGTGATGAAGAGACAGGTGTTGGGGAGGAGGTGATGTGCCATTGGGTATAGATGAGGTGAGATGAGGTGTTACTTGAGAGGTTTAGGGAGAGGGGTTGTGTTTAATGAGAGGCATGTGTTGAGGTTTTATGAGGAAGGGTGAATAAATATGAGGAAATGATTGTTAGGAGGTTAAGTTAAGTTAGGTTAGGTTTGGTTCTGGTTAGGCTAGGTTAGGTTAAGTTAGACTAGGTAAGGTTAAGCTTGGTTAGGTTAGAGTAGGTTAAGTTTAGGTTAGGTTAGGTTAGGATAGGTTAAGTTTTGGTTAGGTTAGGATAGGTTAGGTTTTGGTTAGGTTAGGCTAGGATAGGTTAAGGTTAGGTTAAAGGCGTTTTCTGCGGGGGATTTTTGGTTGCAACCGGAACATTTTCGGTTGCAAACGGTCACAACAACAACAACAACAAATGTTTGCGGGTCGGGCCAATCATCTTCCCTGGATGGTTGAACAGGGATCGAAATTTGAGCAACCGAAATTTTTTCGGTTGCAATCAGGATCCCCGCAGAAAACGCCTTAGGTTAGGTTAGGTTTAGGTTAAGGTTAGGTTAGGTTAAGTTAGGTTAGGTTTATGTTAGGTTTGGTTAAGATAGGTTAAGGGTTAGGTTAGGCTAGGTGTTGTGAATGAGTGTAGATGGGTCAGGGTAAGTGCATGGGACGTTCAGGGCTAAGGTAGCAGGCCTGAAAGAATGGGAGATGAAGAGGAAAATAGATTGCGCTGGAGGCTGACGAAGGAAGGAAGGTACCGTAATAAGGGGCTGCCTAGGGCGGTGTAGAGGGTGGGGTGGAGGAGATGCCTTTTCTTTCGTTAATCAGTTACAGCAGCAGGGAGAGGCCCGGGTGAATGGGATGCTGAAGGCCGAGGGTAAAGGGTTGGTTCTGCCTATACGACGTTTGTTCTGCCTATACGACGTTCCTACTGCCCTCCCTCCCTACGACTGCCCTCCCTCGGGGTCCTCTGACGGGGTGACGGAAGGGGTAAAGCGGCCCCCGTTGATGATAACTTGATCTCACTCCTTCGTGGCTGCTCGACTTAACCCCTTGAGACCCAGAACGTAATTTTTATTGTAATTTGTGTAGCATTAGACGATTTTGAGTGACTATAAGCAATATTTTATAGATGTGACCTGTTTAGTATCCTTGTCCCCTAGTTAATTTGGTATATTTAGTTACTTTTCGTAATGTTATGGCTCGACAACATACGATTATATTTAGCAAAGGAAAGATCTGGGTGCGAAGGGGTTAATCATGGGCGCGGGGGAAGAGGGAGAAAAGGTGTAGAGAGAGAGAGAGAGAGAGAGAGAGAGAGAGAGAGAGAGAGAGAGAGAGAGAGAGAGAGAGAGAGAGAGAGAGAGAGAGAGAGAGAGAGAGAGAGAGAGAGAGAGAAGAGAGAGAGAGAGAGATGAGAAAGAGAAGAAAAAGAGAGAGGAATGGTGTAGAAAGAAAAGGTCAAATAGATGTATAGCAAGAAAAAGGCAAAATAGATGTAGATAGAAGAAGGAAAATAAGTGGCATGCAAAGAAAGAAGCGATGTGTGTACGTACAAAGAGGAAGAGGAAGAAGAGTGTAAGAAAGAGCAAGAGGTGTAGGAAGGTAGAGGAGAAAGAGGTGTAGAGAGACAAAGAAGAAGGAAGAGGTGTAGGAAGAGAGGAAGAAGAGGTGTAGAGAGACAAAGAAGAAGGAAGAGGTGTAGGAAGATCAAGGAAGAAGAGGTGTAGAGAGACAAAGAGTAAGGAAAAAAGGTGCTAGCGTCATCAGCCATTTCATCTCAGACCTGCCCAGCCCTCCTTGCTTTGTCCAGTCAGTCACCCCTATCCCACCGGACCGTTCCTTGCTGGGCTTATCTGCTCTCGGCCTCTCCTGGTTGAACCTTGCCTTCCTTATACAGCATAGACTACCTTGTGAATTTCTTATCCACGCCTGCAAAATTACATGTAAATATAACATACGATGGGAAATTTTGTCTTCTTCAATCTTCGTACACATGCAGTTCATGGGAGTGGGAACGCGGAGTGCGAGGAGTGGATACAACATAGGCATTAAGAGAGTAACGAGTTCTGGACGCAGGTTAATTAGTAAGAGTGTAACAATTTATCAAACTTACCGGCCGGCCTGCATCGTGTAAGCCTTTGTTCTGAGATTAACGCTCACTAATATTTGTTTATAATTGTGAGTTAGACGCAAGGTAATATAGGTTTAGAGATGTGTTGCCCTTAGCGCCACTTTCACGCCCGCCGCCCTCGCCCAAGACCTCCCCAGCCTCACACGCGTCCAGGCTCCGAGGTCTGACGCGCCGTTTTTCACCTCCTCAGGTTTTTGTCTTCTAATCAGCCCGCTGCGCCACACGCCCGCCCTTCATGTTCCTGACTCAGCTCAACTAAATGACCTTAACAAAGATGTCTTAATTAACATACCTGAAGACTCCCAGGTTACCCAAAATTCAAGTCACTTCACCCCCTCCACGTAGGCCTCCCCACCCTCTAGGCCTCCCCCACACCCCCATGCCTCCATCAACCTCAGATATATTTCCTTTCTTCTTCCAGACCTTCTTTATTACCTCTTTAGCCTCCACAACCCTTTTCCTTTTCGATTTTCGTCAACCCTTTTAACCTGAGGCTCGTCAAAACCTCCCTCACCTCCCCCATCAGGCCGCACTGCCCCCCTCCCCTCCCCTCCGGTCCCGTGCCTCGTTCCCCCTTTCCGCAGATCTCGGCCAGCGGGGCATTGTCACGGCAGATGCTGTTGGCGGCGGGGTGCTGCCTCATCACGCCCTCAGCCTGCCAGGTGTTTACGGGCCCCACCTGGCAATTAACTAACTCACCTTGCTACTAGAAGACTGACGCACCACCCCATTCACCTCGCACGGACGGAAGGTGGTGGTTAGGGCGGCGGTGGTGAAGGTGGTGGTAGACTTTGTGGCGGCGGTGGTGATGACGGTGGAATTTTTATGGCTATGGTGGTGAAGTTTGTGTTGTGTAGGCATTTTGTGGCGTGCAGGTGACTTGTGTTTGTTGTGGAGGCGTATGCTTAGTGGTTTGGTGCAGTGTTGGGTGTGGAAGGTGCTTTGTTGTGGAGGCGTATGCTTAGTGGTTTGGTGCAGTGTTGGGTGTGGAAGGTGGTGGGGAATGCAAAGTGGGTTGAGGAAGGGTGGTTGGGGAGGATTGGGGAGACTGTGTAGACCTTCAGGCACCCCCGCGGCTGCCATCCATCCTGTGGGGAGTGACATCGTGGGAGAGAGAGAGAGAGAAGATCGGAGAGAAGAGAGGGGAAAAGGAGACGAAGAGAGAGAGAGAAGAAGGAGAAAAGAGAGAGAGAGAGAAAGAAGAGAGAAAAGAGAGGAGGGGGAAAAGGAGAGAGAGAGCTAGAGAGAGAGAGGAGCAGTTTATCATAAGTTTGGAGACTGAGGGAGGAAGGGAGGGAGGGGCGAATGTGAGAAGAAGGGAAGGAAGTATAATTGGCTAAACCTTGTGTTCTTTAAATCCTAAGTGCCAGTTACTTGACTTAATTACTGGCGTGTCAAAACTTTCTTCTTTAATTTCTTTTCCACATTATACCCGCTTTTACTCTCTCTCTCTCTCTCTCTCTCTCTCTCTCTCTCTCTCTCTCTCTCTCTCTCTCTCTCTCCCTCTCTCTCTCTCTCTCTCTCTCTCTCTCTCTCTCTCTCTTTTCTCTCTCTCTCTCTTTCTTTCTCTCTTTTCTCTCTCTCCCCTCTCTCTCTCTCTCTCTCCTCTCTCTCTCTCTCTCTCTCTCTCTCCTCTCTCTCCTCTCTCTCTCCTCCTCTCTCTTCTCTCTCTCTCTCTCTCTCTCTCTCTCTCTCCTCTCTCTCTCTCTCTAAGTTCAATCACACTGTAAACAAAGATAATAACTATCAGTAAGGGGATCGGTGTGCCTCTCCCCCCTCTCATTACCTGGAAGAAATATTACTGATAAACTTACTAACTTATGTATATATATATAGGTGCACCCCATGGTTTAAAGGAAGGGGGGGAGACATGGAAGACAAACCTCCTCCTCCTCCTCCTCCTCCTCCTCCTCCCCTCCTCCTCGCATATAGGCAACGATAACCTCAAATATAACTATCAAATGCAAAATAAATCGTTAACTGAAGTACAGCAGGAAAAAGGGTTTAGGTGTCCCTCATCAGTAATGATCTGAAAACCAGTCCGCATTTCCTAGCTGCCAGTAAAAAGGCAAATATGATGTTGGGGTTTATTAAACGCAATTTTGAACACAAAACTCCGAAAGTAATGACACAATTATACACGTCCTTGGTTAGGCCACACTTGGAATATGCCGTTCAATTCTGGTCGCCCTGTTTCGTAAAAGACCAAGCAAAATTGGAATCAGGGCAAAGAAGAGCAACCAAACAAATTCCATCTCTGGCAAAATTTTCATCTTATGAAGAGAGACTGCGGAAACTTAATATGTTTTCCTTAAAGGATCGTAGGATCCGTGGGACTTGATAGAAACCTTTAAGATCCTAAAAGGATTTGGATGTCTTAATCAAGAGAACCTATTCGAGCTTTCAACTCAAGTGACAACAAGAAATAATGGTTTAAAACTAAACGGTCAACGTTGCATCACTGATCTCCGTAAAAATTATTTCAATGTGAGAGTCGTTGATCGATGGAACAAGTTACCAGCAAATGTTGTCGAAGCCAGCACAATAACTACATTTAAAAACAGGTTTGACGCGAAATGTAAAGTAAATGGGTATTGATAGTGCCCTGCGAATTCATATTTAGTCCCCCGGATCGATTAGTTGTAGTGGTAGTGGTAGTTGTAGTTATTATATTTTTACCTATTTTTCTGCACTACGAAACTTCCGTGTTTCCTATCCTTTTTAGGGACATGGTATCATTTTCCAACTGTTTTCTTACAAGTAGTTTATAGTTAGTAGATGTAGTGCAGCAGATACCCTCGTCATGGACCAATAGGTCCCTGGTGTCTGTTACTCCTATGTAATCCTATTAATCCTCCTCCCCTCCTCCTCCTCCTCCTCCTCCTCCTCCTCCTCCTCCTCCTCCTCCTGGTCTGCGTGATGGGAGGGACGTCTTTAAACAGAGGTTGCAAGGGCACGGCAATGATTGTTGATGGATGGGAGACATGCGATAAGGGAGGGAGGGAGAGGGGGGAAGAGGAAGAAAGGGGGAAGGTAAGGGAAGATAAATGAGGTGGTTACTGTAGGAGAGGAAGAGACGAGAGGAGGAGAATATTGTGGTGATTGAGGAAGAAAAGAAGGGTGGAGAGTAATGATGATAATGGGTAAGACAGAGGAAGAGGAAGGGAAGGGAAGACAAAAGGAGTGTGGTTGAGGGGATGGATGATAAGAAGGGAGAAACAAGAGCACAAGGAGGAGACGGGAGGAGGAAGGAAGACTAGAGTTGGGGAAAGTGGAGAAGGTTTGTGGTGGTGTGGAGAGGTGGAGGTGGAGATAAGGGAAAAGGGGAGGAGGAGGAGGAGGAGGAGGAGGAGGAGGAGGAGGAGGAGGAGGAGGAGGAGGAGGAGGAGGAGGAGGAGGAGGAGGAGAAGAAGAAGAAGAAGAAGAAGAAGAAGAAGAAGAAGAAGAAGAAAAGAAGAAGAAGAAGAGTGGTGGTGAACATAAGAACGAATGAACATAAAGAAGCTACAAGAGGCCGTGAGACCTACACGTGGTAGCTCCTGTTAATACACATACATAGCCTACATCCATCATGCATCCGTATTAAAAAAATAAGAACATAAGAAACATGAAAAAAATAAGGAAGCTACAAGAGGCCGTTAGACCTACACGAGGTAGTTCCTGTTATTTAACTACCTATATCCACCTCTCTTCCCTATCCATGAATTTATCCAGACTCCTTTTAAAGACCCCTATAGACTCCGCATTGACCACCTGACGACTGAGTCCATTCCAATCATTCACCACCCTATTTGTGAACCAGTTTCTCCCAATTTCCTTTTTAAATCTACGCTTTTCCAGCTTGAATCCATTACTTCTTGTTCTAGACCCTATTGTTTAGTTTATTTTTACCTATCACCTCTACACTAACTACCTGATAACTAAGTCCATCCCAATCATCCATCACACTACAGTACCTATGTGAATTAATTTCTTCCTAATTTTTTCTTTTAAATCTGGACTAATTACTCTTTTAATGTCTCAGTCCCATTTCCCGGCTGTCCCGTCCTCGTGCTGGCTCTCGTCCTCGTGCTGGCTCTCGTCCTCGTGCTGGCTCTCGTCCTCGACCTCTCTAATAACCTTTTTATACTGACCCTCCTACCCCGGGTTTTTGTGGCGGTGTGTACATTGCTGTGGTTAACTAGCGGTGGCTGGGTCTGCTGTTTGTGCAGAATGTGGGGTAGCAAAGGTGTCCATGTATGCTTTTCTATGTACTTTGATACTATGTCCCCTAATGTGCCTGTACTTTGTTCTTGTTTTTTTGTTTTTGCTCTAGTACTTAAGTTTACTCCTTGGCTTGTTCTTGTTGCTTTGTTTTTGTCTGTATGCCTCCGGGCGAGAATAAAATTATTATTATTATTATTATTATTATTATTATTATTATTATTATTATTATTTTATTATTATTAACTACGTGGTAAGACACTCTCTCCTTCTCTCTCTCTCTTCTCTCTCTTCTCTCTCTCTCTCCTCTCTTCTCTCTCTCTCTTTCTCTCCCTCTCTCTCTCTCTCTCTCTCTTCTCTCTCTCTCTCTCTCTTCTCTCTCTCTCTCTCTCTCTCTCTCTCTCTCTCCTCTCTCTCTCTCTTCTCTCTCTCTCTCTCTCTCCTCTCTCTCTCTCTCTCTCTCTCTCTCTCTCTCTCTCTCTCTCTCTCTCTCTCCTCCCTCCTCCCCTCGTACAGCTATTTAACAATTTCTTCATCTATCCACCACTTCTGCCTTTCGTTCCTCTCATGGCAATTTCCCTGGTCGCCATGTAAGGTTAGCTCTGTCCCGCGTCCGTGACTAATAGATGGCCCCAATTACGGCCCATTACCCCCTTCTGACACAGCTGGAGTCGTCCTTAACCAGCTGGAGAGAAGGTCGGCCAAGATGGTGCGATAGGTTGAGTTAGCAGTGTGCGTGGTATAGAGTCAGATGGGAGGTATAGATGGTTAGAAACAGGGCTTTGAGGGGGTATAGATGGCGTAGGATGTGTTATGGGCCTTATGGGTGGAAGGATTAAGAGGTCAAAAGCTTAAAGATTGGCTGATTTTAGGGTGGTTTAAATTTGATGTGGTTTAAAAAGAGAGATGGGAGAGAGGAAAAATCTAAATTTGTATTGGTCAAGTCAAAATAAGTGTGTGTATAACTCGCCGCACGTTAAGTTGGCGAAAATTGGGCCCCTCACTCCCCCCTTCCGAACGCACGGGACTGACCGAGGTGTTGGGTGTTGGGGCTTTAGGGCGGAACTTGGAGTAAGGCATTCTCACCCAACACCCAACACCTCAGCCAATCCCGTGCGTTTGGGAGGGGGGAGTGAAGGTGCCCAATTTTCGCCAACTTAACGTGCGGCGATGACTTTCCCTCCTCTCCCTCCCTCTTTCCCTCCTCTTAAGGTTGGGTCCAATCAAATATTTCAAAGGACACCCCATATCCTGAAACGAGGAAGGAAGGAAGGAGGGGCCTGGCTGACTACCTTGCCCCGGGGCCGACGTGGGCTGCCTGGTCTGTTTCATCACGAGAATCAGCCACAGGGCAATCACTCCCCTCCTGCGGCTGAGTCCTCGAGCGTTATGCATTCCTGAATGACGTTGAGGAGGGTGGTGTGTGGTGTGAGGTGGGGAGGTGGGGGATACGGGCGGTAGTGGGTGGGAGGTGGGCGATACGGGCGGCAGTGGGTGGGAGGTGGGCGATACGGGCGGCAGTGGGTGGGAGGTGGGCGGGCGGGTTGGGCGGCAGTGGGTGGAGGAGGACAAGAGGAAGACGACAGGCGGCTAGCGGTGGAAGGAGACTCAAGGTCGTGTGTCTTTTTTATGGCGTGATACTTGGAGTCACTGCGTCAGGAGGGAGAAATGATACACGGCAGGTTGTATGCAGCTACGAGAGTTTTTATTTATTTTATTTTTTTTTATATATTTTTTTAGTGTGGACTGGTATTGAAATGGAAGCTCTAGTTGTCCTTGATTATTAGAAGACCGTGACGGAGTATTATCAACCACCACAAACCACCACTACTACCACCACCACCACTGCTACTACTACCACCACCACAACCACCACCGCTACTACCACCACCACCACTGCTACTACTCACACTACCACCACCACAGCTACCACCACCTACTACACCACCACCACTCACTACCACCACCACCCTACCTACACCACCACCACTGCTACTACTACCACCACCACCCTACCCACTACTACCACCACCACTACTACCACCACCACCACTGCTACTACCACCACCACCACCGCTACCGCTACTACCACCACCACCACTACCACCACCACCACTACTATACCACCACCACCACTGCTACTACTACCACCACCACAACCACCACTGCTACTACCACCACCACCACAACCACCACCACCACTACTACCACCACCACCACCACCACCACCACGACCACCACCACCACCACCACCACCACCACCACCACCACCACCACCACCGCCACCACCACCACCACCACCACCACCACCACCACCACCACCACCACCACCACCACAACAACAACAACAACAACAGACAACAAACATTTTCATTGCCACCGAGAGACATGTAGACAGTCAGACAGACAGAGAGACAAAACATACAGACAGACATATATGCATAAATAACTTGCCATATTTTGAACACAGTCCAGTAACCTCGTATGGTGGTATGGTGGTGGTGGTGGTGGTGGTGGTGGTGGTATGGTGGTGGTGGTGGTGGTGGTGGTGATGGGGGTAACAGCGTCAAAACACCGCCCCCTCAAGCTGATCCCCGGGCCGATAGCAGTGACACGCCCTCCCTCATCCCCCGTCCCGCCCCCCTACAACACCTAACCCCCCCTTCCTGCTGATGACGGGGCACACGGCCAGGGATGACAGAGGGACATTTACCCCTCCATTCATCACCCTCAAAGCCCCCTTCCCCCTTCCCCCTTCCTCTTATTGTTGTCCTTTCTCCCTGTCTTTCGTCTTCCTCTCGTCATCTTCGTCGTCCATATCTTAACCCCTTGAGACCCAGAGCGTAATTTTCATTGTAATTTGGGTACCATTAGACGATGTTTAGTTAATATAAGCAATGTTTTGTAGATATGACCTGTTTAGTATCCTTGTCCATTAGCTAATTTGGTATATTCAGTGACTTTTCGTAATTTTATGGCTCGACAACAGACAATTTTATATAGCAAAGGAAAGATCTGGGCGTGAAGGGGTTAATCCTGGTTCTTGTTTTACTTCATCTTTGTCATCTATTAATTCTCTACCTCCTTCCTTCACCTCCTCCTCTTCCTCCTCCACTTCTTCTTTATTTGTTGATATTATAACTTTGGAGAAGAGACATTTTTTTCTTTTGATTTGTTATATTGCCAGTAAAATGTCTATGTTACCCATTACCTAGTTTTCTTTTTCTCACACTTGTAGATAAGGTTTTGTGTAGATCATTAATTTCAGTTCCCGTAAAGAGCCTGATAAGTATCTACCAGTAAATCTGTAACGGAGGTTCTTCCTTTATATTCACGTATATATATTTCTGTTTCTTGCCATAACCTCCTCTTTCTCTCCCTGTTCCTTTTCCTTGCCCTTATTTAATAAACACATTATTTACCTTTAGCCTTCATTTCCATTCTGTGTACATAGGTCAATCTCTCTCTCGTCTTATAGTATACCATTCCTTCTTTTATTCAGCTATAACATACACAAATAAGGTTCACATTCAGCTATAACATACAAAATAAGGTTCACATTCAGCTATACCATACAAAATAAGGTTCACATTCAGCTATAACATACACAAATAAGGTTCACATTCAGCTATAACATACACAAATAAGGTTCACATTCAGCTATAACATACACAAATAAGGCTCACATTCAGCTATACCATACACAAATAAGGTTCACATTCAGCTAAACATCAAATAGGTTCACATTGGCTATAACATACCAAATAGGTTGCATTCGCTATAACATACACAATAGGCTACTTCGGCTATACCTACAAAATAAGGTTCACATTCAGCTATAACATGGTCAAAAAAAGCCACATCAGCTTATACATCCACAAAGGTTCACTCAGATACATACAACAAAAGGCTCCTCATTCAGCTATAACATACAAAATAAGGTCCATCCCTTACCATACCAAATAAGGTGCACATTCGCCAAAATACAAAATAAGGTACTTTCGCTATACCATCCCAAATAAGTTCAATCAGCTATACCATACAAAATAAGGCCTCACATTCAGCCTATAACTTTACCAAAATAAGGTTCACATTTCAGTTTTATAACATACAAAAATAGCTCACATTCAGCTATAACATACACAATAAGTCACATTCAGCTAACTACAAATGGCTCAATTCAGCTATAACATACACAAATAGGTTCCTTCAGTTAAATACACAAATAGGCTCACATTCAGTATAACTACAAAAATAGGTTTCAATATCCACTATACCATTAACAAATAAGGTTCATTCAGCTGAACATACAAATAGGTTCACATTCGCTAACCATACAAAAATAAGTTCACATCCACTATACCATAGGAAAAATAGGCTCACATTCGCTATAACATACAACATAAGGTTCACATTCAGCTATACATACAAAATAAGTTCACATCCAGCTATCTATCAAAAATAAGCTCACATTCAGCTATACATACCAACATAAGTTCACATTCATGCTATAACATACACAATAGGCTCACATTCAGCTATAACATACAAAGATGGTTACTTCAGCTATACTGACAAAATAGGTTCAATTCTTACATACAAAATAGGTTCACATTCAGCTATAACATTCACAAATAGGTTCACATTACTATACTCACACTTAGATAAGGTTCCTTAGCTATAACAGTACAAAATAAGGTTCACAGTTCAGCTATAATACAACAAAGGGTTCACTCAGCTATAACATGCAAAACTAAGGTTCACATTCAGCTATAACTGCAAAATAGTTCACATCGCTTAGCCATACACCAATAAGGCTCACATTCAGCTATACATACCATAGCTCACATTCAGTTAAATACAAAAATAAGTTCACACGCTATAGCCATACAAAATAGTTCACATTCAGCTATACATACAAAAATAGGCTCACTTTCGCTCTACATACAACTAGTTTCACATTCAGCTATAACATACAAAAATAAGGTTCACATTCAGCTATAACATACAAAAATAAGGTTCACATTCAGCTATAACATACAAAAATAAGGTTCACATTCAGCTATAACATACAAAACTAAGGTTCACATTCAGCTATAACATACAAAACTAAGGTTCACATTCAGCTATAACATACAAAACTAAGGTTCACATTCAGCTATAACATACAAAACTAAGGTTCACATTCAGCTATAACATGCAAAAATAAGGTTCACATTCAGCTATAACATACAAAAATAAGGTTCACATTCAGCTATAACATACAAAAATAAGGTTCACATTCAGCTATAACATACAAAACTAAGGTTCACATTCAGCTATAACATACAAAAATAAGGTTCACATTCAGCTATAACAAAAATAAGGTTCACATTCAGCTATAACATACAAAAATAAGGTTCACATTCAGCTATAACATACAAAAATAAGGTTCACATCCAGCTATAACATACAAAACTAAGGTTCACATTCAGCTATAACATACAAAAATAAGGTTCACATTCAGCTATAACAAAAATAAGGTTCTCTCTCTTAATCTCTCTTTCGTCTTCTAGTAAACCATTCCTTCTTTTCTCGCCACTTAATACCGCCTCACCTTCCCTCCTACAGACCCGCTGGCCCCTGCGGAGGACTAGAGAGGACCAGTAGGAGGCAGGAAGACCCCAGCCCCTCCTTCAGTCTCCCCGTCAGGCCGGTGAGTGTGGAGGGACAGGCGGGGTACTTTATGCTGATGGGAATATAGAGTGACCAATCGATGGCTTTAGTTAATGTATTTTATCGCTGTGCATAGAAAGATTCGGTGTATGATAAGTATGGATGGGTTGTGGAGGTGTATAATTTGTTTGTATATGTGATTTGTTTTTTCCTGTGGTTGTATTTATGTTTATATATGATTGTTATTGTTTGCTGTTGCGCGTCACGAGTGGCAGGTCGTGTGGCGGTGCTTTTGGTCAGGCAATTTTGTGTGTTTGTTCTCTGTCTTCTTTGCTTACCTGTCATGGTTCTTACACACACACACACACACAGTCACACACACCACACACGCACACACACACACACACACACACACACACACACACACACATACACACACACACACTCTTGTTTCTCTTGTTTGTTTTGTTTAGAGGATAATGCCTCAGAGCCATAGTGATCTACCGCTGCTGCATATTAGTGTTGGCTGAAGCCACCATCCCGGGGGGGGGGGGGTTACAAACCCTCGGCTGGCACCCGGTACCCATTCACTGCTGGGTGGACAGGGGCTAGGGATTTAAGAAAGACCACCCATCTATCTTTCGCTCCGCCCGGGGATCGAACCCGGGACTTCTCGGTTGTAAGCCGAGCGTGCTAACACTACAGAGTTCCCAACACACACACACACACACACACACACACACACACACACACACACACCACACCACACACACACCACAACACACACAACACACACACACACACACCCACCCACCCACCCACCCACCACACACACACATGATGGGGAGGCGGTAGCAGAGTAGTTAGCGTCTCCGAGTGGCGTTCTCGGTGACCCGAGTTCGATCCCCGATGAGAACCAAAATCCACTTAAAATCTTTCTGCACCGTGGAGTGGCCTAAGAACACCCACATGCTGCCCATCAACTCTACCTTTGATTACGAGTGCATCGGAGGACACAGGGGGGCGGCATGAGCCTCTAATCACAGGCGTCACTATAATTATCCTGCCTGCGCCACCACGGGCGAGGACCAACCATGAGAGCCCTCAAGTGAACCTCCAGGGCCTACCCGTCCTGAAGGTCATTGCCACAGGTGCTATAGGCCAAATAAACACACACACCAACACACACACACACACACACACACACACACACCACACACACACACACACACACACACAACACACACACACACACACAAGCACACACACAACACACACACAACACACACACACACAACACACACACACACACACACACACACACACACACACACACAACACACACACACACACACACACACACACACACACACACACAGTCCTATTTGTATGTGGTTTTTCCTTCCTCTCACCATTATCACTCACACCGCACAACACACACCGCCCAATGGTACAGTAAATACTTAATCTTTGTTGTCTGTTTGTGTGGTTGACAGTGAGCATCGTGAAATGAGTGTTCAACATTTATAATGCCGTCTAGACCCCTTATATATTCAAGAGGAATAGGTTTTTCTTCCATCAGCCACACTGTCGTGTCAGTGTGTTGTGTGGCTAGAGGTGTTCCCATGTGGTCTAGTGTGTGTGTGTCATGTGTGTTGTGTTGTGAATGTGGTGTGTACATGTGTCGTGTGATAGTTCGACCAGACACACCTTGTGCATGATACACTATAATTATGTACCCCAAATTCAACCATGCACAAAATCCCGGCAACAACACATAATACAGATAACGTGTGGTGTGTTGGTGACCATGTGATGCATCGTGGTGCCACCCTGCGGTTGGTATGTGTTTGGGCACGTTCACGTTGTTAGTGCCTGCGGCGGAACCTGATGCTGAAGGGTAGGGGGGTAGTTGGTGAGTGGACGTGTTGTTTGTTGTGCTGCTAAGGTGTTGGTTTCACATTATGTCTAATCTTCATCTTTATCCTTCTTTATTTAGCCTCTAGCCCCTCCTCCTTAATATTTGAGAAGCATCGTCTTTTTTCTCATCCTCACCTTTCTTTTGTTTGTTGTTTCTTTTTTTTTCTGTTGTGCTGTGTGTGTTCGTGTGCCTGTGTGTGTGTGTGTGTGTGTGTGTGTGTGTGTGTGTGTGTGTGTGTGTGTGTGTGTGTGTGTTCGTACGCAGACGTCACTTTGTGCATGTATTACGTATAATTTATGTTCCCCAAATTCTAGTCCTGCACAATATCCCGGCAGAACGTATTATATATCATGATATACGTGTGTGTGTGTGTGCGTGTGCGTGTGTGTGTGTGTGTGTGTGCGTGTGCGTGTGTGCGCGAGGGCAGTCAAGCGTGGTCGGTGTAGTGGCCTGCGGGCGGGTCCTGATGCTGAAGGGTAGGGGGGGAGGGGGGAGATGGACCAGGTGTTGTCCGCTCACAAGGTCGTCTGCGCTAACCCCCCCTCCCCCTCACCCCCCTCTTCCTATCTTTCCATCCCTCCTTTCCTTCTCTTCCCCACCTCGCCCCTCCCCCCCCCCCCTTCCCCCTCCCCCTCCCCTCCCTCTTTGTCCTCAACCAACAGCCTCTCAACATTTTCCTCCTCAATATATTATTCTCATCACCTTCCTCTCCCTACCCTCTTCCTCTCCTCCTCCTCCTCCTCCTCCTCTTCTTCTACTTCTCTCCTCCTCTTCCTCTCTCCTCCTCCTCCTCCTCCTCTTCTTCTACTTCTCTCCTCTTCCTCTCTCTCCTCCTCCTCCTCTTCCTCTCTCCTCCTCCTCCTCCTCTTCTTCCTCTCTCTCCTCCTCCTTAGGTGTCATCATCAGTAATGATCTTAAAACCAGTCCGCATTGCCTAGCTGCCAGTAAAAAGGCGAATATGATGTTGGGCTTTATTAAACGCAATTTTGAACACAAAACTCCGAAAGTAATGACACAATTATACACGTCCTTGGTTAGGCCACACTTGGAATATGCCGTCCAATTCTGGTCGCCCTGTTTCGTAAAAGACCAAGCAAAATTGGAATCAGTGCAAAGAAGAGCAACCAAACAAATTCCATCTCTGCGAAATTCATCTTATGAAGAGAGACTGCGGAAACTTAATATGTTTTCCTTAAAGGATCGTAGAATCCGTGGGGACTTGATAGAAACCTTTAAGATCCTAAAAGGATTTGATGTCATTAATCAAGAGAACCTATTCGAGCTTTCAACTCAAGTGACAACAAGAAATAATGGTTTAAAACTAAACGGTCAACGTTGCATCACTGATCTCCGTAAAAATTATTTCAATGTGAGAGTCGTTGATCGATGGAACAAGTTACCAGCAAATGTTGTCGAAGCCAGCACAATAACTACATTTAAAAACAGACTTGACGCGCACTGTGAAGTAAATGGGTATTGATAGTGCCCTGCGAATTCATATTTAGTCCCCCGGATCGATTAGTTGTAGTGGTAGTGGTAGTTGTAGTTAGTATATTTCATACCCTATTTTTCTGCACTACTTCCGTGTTCCTATCTTCTTTTAAGGACATGGTATCCTTTTCCAACTGTTTTCTTACAAGTAGTTGATAGTTAGTAGTATGTAGTTCAGCAGATATCCTCGTCATGGACCAATAGGTCTCCTGGTGTCTGTTATTCCTATGTAATCCTATGTAATCCTCTTTCTCTCTTCCTCCTCCTCCTCTTTCTCTCTCCTCCTCCTCCTCCTCCTCTTTCTCTCTCTCCTCTTCCTCCTCCTCCTCCTCTTCCTCTCTCTCCTCCTCCTTCTCTCTCTCTTCCTCCTCCTCCTCTTCCTCTCTCTCTTCCTCCTCCTCCTCTTTCTCTCTCCTCCTCCTCCTCTTCCTCTCTCTCCTCCTCCTCCTCTTCCTCTTTCTGGGGCCTGATTGACTGCTGCCTCCCAAGAAAGCGCCAGGCAAGGCTGCCGCACCACCCTTGAACTTCCACACTGAGCCTACACCAACACTACATTAGACCTCATAACACACACAGATAGCCCCGAGTTAACGGTTACCACTACTACTCTCGACCTGTGACGGGTTGTGGACCAGTAAGGGTCCTGTCAGTTAGTGACCACCATCGGGATTTAAGGTACCAGGGGTCACTGCTGCAGGAGGCATTGAAGTGTACGGCGTCCTACATGGAAAGTACACAATCCGCAGTGGATTGAACGGAGCTGGGGCCTGATTGACTGCTGCCTCCCAAGAAAGCGCCAGGCAAGGCTGCCGCACCACCCTTGAACCTCCACACTGTGTTCACACCATTACAAAACACACATAACATGACCTATCTATCAAGCACTAAACCTACCCCCACAAACTAGTAGTAGTTAGCCATAGATTACAGCTTTCAACTTTCCTCACAAATTCCATGCAGTTTTTCTATACTGCATGGTATCACTTCATTTCCGGCCAGCTTCGGCTGGAGGGATGGGTGGGTGGGGAGGAGCCTTCTACTTTCCTATCCTTTCTCTCTTATCATCTAGTTAGTGTAGTGTAGTTAAAGCAAACAGCCTTGTAAGGACCTATCGGTCTGTTGCTGTTTGTGTTTCCTTTGTAATCCTTTGTAATCCTCTCTCTCCTCCTCCTCTTCTTCTACTTCTCTCCTCCTCCTCTTCTTCTCTCCTCCTCCTTCTCCTCTTTCTCTCTCTCCTCCTCCTCCTCCCCCTCTTTCTCTCTCTCCTCCTCCTCCTCCTCCTCCTCCTCCTCCTCCTCCTCCTCTCTCTCCTCTCCCTCCCCTCTTCCTCTCTCTAGTCCTCCTCCTCATGTTTGCAGATGACTATTAATAACTTTTTCCTCCGTTTTTTCCATCTTATTCTCACTCCTTCGTATTTGCTTTCCTCTTCTCACTGAATGCATTTTGGATCCATTGCATTTATGGATTAGGTTCCTCATGCCTTCATCTCCTCCTCCCCCCCCCATAATCTCCTTTTCCTCCTCCATTATCTCCTTCCATCATCTTCTTACTTCTTCTTCTTCTTCTTCTTCTTACCTTGACTTCTGAAGATTTGCAAAGAATATAAGATGTGATCGAAAAGATTTGAGAATAGATCAGGAGACAAAAAGTGGTGGTGGTGGTGTGGTGGT
>JACEEZ010006679.1:37500-51783 GCA_016584305.1 Chionoecetes opilio
AGGACTAGGAAGGAAGGAGAATGATAGAAGGGCGGCTATAAGGCATGAATGACGGAGAAGAGGGAAGAGTGAAAGAATGATAGTAGTATAGTTAAGGTAAGGGAGTGTGTAGGGAAGCAGCCAGGTGTGTAGGAAGGTAAAGGTAGGTCAGGGAAGGTAAATTAGATGATAGTGATATCCTTAGATTATTGTTAACCCCTTCACGCCCAGATCTTTCCTTTGCTATATAAAATTGTCTGTTGTTAGCCATAAAATTACGAAAACTAACTGAATATACCGATTTAGTTAGTGGACAAGGATAGTAAACAGGTCATATCTATTAAAATATTGCTTACAGTCACTAAAAATCGTCTAATGGTACCCAAATTACAATGGAAATTACGTTCTGGGTCTCAAGGGGTTAAGGCAAGGAAGAGTGTGTAGGGAGGCAGCCAGGTGTGTGGGAAGGAAAGGTAGGTAAGGAAGGTAAATTAGAATATAGTGATATCCTTAGGTTATTGTTAAGGCAAGGGTATGTGTGTAGGGAAGCAGCCAGGTGTGTGGGAAGGCAAGGTAGGTAAGGGCAGGTAAATGAGATGATAGTGGTATCTTGAGGTTATTTGTTATATATTGATGTTTACCTTTTACCTTGACACCCCTGCCTCTCCCGCCGCCCTCTCATTACCCGTGATGGATACCTGCGGCCCCGCCAGGAAGGTTGTTGAGGCCTGATGGACGGCCTCTCTCACTCCTGCCCTTACTACCTTTTTTTGTACTTCTGTCTTTTTGTGTTTGAATGTTTATGATTGGAATGGACTCAGTAGACAGGTAGTTAGTGCGGAGTCAATAGAGAGTTTTAAAAGAAGGCTAGACAGTGTTATGGATGGGGATGAAAGGTGGATGTAGGTAGTGTTCAGTAACAGGAACTACCACGTGTAGGTCTCACGGCCTCTTGTAGCTTCCTTATGTTCGTGTGTTCTTATGAATCTATGGTTCTGTGTTTGCGTTTTTTTTTCTCTCTCTCTCTCCTCTCTCTCTCTCTCTCTCTCTCTCTCTCTCTTTTCTCTCTTCTCTCTCTCTCTCTCCTCTCCTCTCTCTCTCTCTCTCTCTCTCTCTCTCTCTCTCTCTCTCTCTCTCTCTCTCTCTCTCTCTCTCTCTCTCTCTCTCTCTCTCTCTCTCTCTCTCTCTCTCTCTCTCTCTTCCAATCTTTTCTCAAACCTTCGAAGGAAAAAAATAATCACAACACAAATAGAAGAATAAGAAAAGGCAGGAGGAGGAGGAGGAGGAGGAGGAGGAGGAGAGGAGGAGGAGGAGGAGGAGGAGGAGGCGAGACATAGAAATACATAAACCAGAGAGGAGAAAGTAGTGAGATGCGCTACACAGGTGGAAAGCAGACTGCGAAGGGTCAAAGGTCAACATAGAAATGGTTAAACTTTAGAAACAAAACACATTGCTGGTGCGTCTTTGGCTAATAGCTATACGGCACACGTGTTAATTATATACAGGTGAGATTTAGCTTTGTGTTTAACGACTATCTATCTGGTTTCTCAAGGATTTTCACACTCCTAAAAGTAAAAGTTGGGGTGACACTTTTGAGCGCTGGGAATAAAAACATGTGGCATATCACGACACGGCTTTTCATTCTTTCCTCCTCTTCCTCCTCCTCCTCACCTCCTCCTTCCTCTTCCTCCTCCTCCTCCTTCCTCTTCTCTTCTCTTCTTCCTCCTCCTCACCTCCTCCTTCCTCTTCTCTTCTTCCTCCTCCTCCTCCTCCTTCCTCTTCCTCTTCCTCTTCCTCCTCCTTCTCCTCTTCCTCCTCCTCCTCCTCCTTCCCTTCTCCTCTCCTCCTCCTCACTCCTCCTTCCTCTTCTTCCTCCTCCTCCTCCTCCTCCTCCTCCTCCTCCTCCTCCTCTTCTTTCCAGTGAATTTCATTGTTCACTCTCTCCTGCTTATAATGCTGTTCTATTCAGTTTCCTTCATCTCCATCTATCCTCCTTTTCCCACTCCTAGTTTTCCTCATTTTCCTCTTCTCAACGAATTTTGCTGTTCACTCTTTTCCCTTCTCTTGTTTTCACTTATTTTCTCTCTGTCATCATCATCTCCTCCATCTCCTCCTTCATGTCTCTCTTTATTATTTACTGCCTGCTTCACCTTTCCACATTCGCTTTCCTTAACCTTTTCCCTCCGTAAACCTCTTTTCGAACACATATGTACTACATTTAGAACATAAGAACATAAGAAAGTAAGGAAGCTACAAGAGGCCGTGAGACCTACACGAGGTAGTTCCTGTTACCTAACTCTACCTACATCCACCTCTCTTCCCTATCCATGAATTTATCCAGACTACTTTTAAAGACCCCAATAGACTCCACACTAACTACCTGTCTACTGAGTCCATTCCAATCATTCACCACCCTATTTGTGAACCAGTTTCTCCCAATTTCCTTTTTAAATCTACGCTTTTCCAGCTTGAATCCGTTACTTCTCGTTCTACCCTGCTTACTAACCTTAAGAACTTTTCCTACATCGTCTATATTGTATCCCTTTATCCACTTAAAAACTTCTATCATTTACCTTCATTTCTATCTCTCCTTCTCTTCTTCTCTTATCTTCAACCCCTACAGTAAGGCAACATCTGGGCCTGAGTCGTCGTAAGTCAGTCGTAAGTCGTAAGTCAGCGTGGCGGTCAGCGGTGATGCATGAAGCTATTATTTCATATTTATGGTTTTCCACAATGCGTACTTCACCAACCTTTGAATTACCATGACGTTGAGGTCGTTTGTGTTGGGGGACTGTGAGGGAGGAGGAGAAAGAGGGGTGATGGGTGATGAATAAGGGAAGGACGTGATGAGAAAGGTGATGACGACAGGTGAGGTGAGGGGTGCTACTATAGCGTGCGGTCTACCGGGACATTTTACACTATAGCGTGCGGTCTACCGGGACATTTTACACTATAGCGTGAGGTCTACCGGGACATTTTACACTATAGCGTGCGGTCTACCGGGATATTTTACACTATAGCGTGCGGTCTACCGGGATATTTTACACTATAGCGTGCGGTCTACCGGGACATTTTACACTATGTATAGCGTGCGGTCTACCGGGACATTTTACACTATAGCGTGCGGTCTACCGGGACATTTTACACTATAGCGTGCGGTCTACCGGGATATTTTACACTATAGCGTGCGGTCTACCGGGACATTTTACACTATGTATAGCGTGCGGTCTACCGGGACATTTTACACTATAGCGTGCGGTCTACCGGGACATTTTACACTATAGCGTGCGGTCTACCGGGACATATTACACTATAGCGTGCGGTCTATCGGGATATTTTACACTATAGCGTGCGGTCTACCGGGACATTTTACACTATAGCGTGCGGTCTACCGGGACATTTTACACTATAGCGTGCGGTCTACCGGGACATTTTACACTATAGCGTGCGGTCTACCGGGACATTTTACACTATAGCGTGCGGTCTACCGGGACATTTTACACTATAGCGTGCGGTCTACCGGGACATTTTACACTATAGCGTGCGGTCTACATTTCTTACTTACTCTCCACACTTACACTTCAGGCTGCCACTTACTATTGCTACATGACAGTGTCCATTATACAGTAGAGTATTATAGAAAAACAAAACATACAAACAAAAGAACGTTTGCTTTTTTCTTGCCTAACACCACCACGTCGATGACAAGGCTCTGCTTTTTGTGGTGCGTCGTCGATAAATTGCTTTCACATATAAAGGTAACTGCTGTTTCTTCTGTCAAGATGACACTTCTGTAGAATTCTTTCAATAGCATTGTAGAGGGTTAAGTGTGCAGGACTGATGGTCTCGGCTTGAATGTTAGGAGGATACTGAGACATTACTTCGTTGATCCCCATGATATACAAGGTTGAGTAGGGTCCCGGTACTTAGGTCAGGTCAGGTCAGGTGTGGTCTTGTCAGACTGCACATTACAGCTATGCGGTAGTCAGGTCAGGTCAGATCAGGTGGGATCTTGGTAGACCGCACATCAGGGTACCGTAGACTGCAGACCCCGATGTAGACCGCACGCTATAGTAGCACCAGGTGAAGTGTAGGGCAGGTGTGTGTGCAGGGGGGCAGGGGAAGGCTTGGGGTATGTGCAGGGGATAGGGGAAGGCTCGGGGTATGTGCAGGGGGGCAGGGGAAGGCTTGGGGTATGTGCAGGGGGGTAGGGGAAGGCTTGGGGTATGTGCAGGGGGGTAGGGGAAGGCTTGGGGTATGTGCAGGGGGGTAGGGGAAGGCTTGGGGTAGTGCAGGGGGCAGGGGAAGGCTTGGGTATGTGCAGTGGGGCAGGGGAAGCTTGTGTATGTGCATGGGGGTAGGGGAAGGCTTGGGGTATTGCAGGGGGGCAGGGAAGGCTTGGGGTATGTGCAGTGGGGGGAAGGCAGGGGGGGGTTCACCATACATCATCTTATACAACGGGGAAATACAGCCCATAATTACCTCTCTCTCGCTATGGCTGGCTTCTTGAGGGGCTCCAAACAGTGGCGGTGAAGATGCTAAGCCGCGCTGCTGGTATGGGTGGTAATCTAGCCTCGTGTGTGTGTGTGTGTGGTGTGTGTTGGGGGGGAAGGGGGGGGGGCAGGTGCTGGAGTGGCTCTTGGGGGCTTAATATCCGATTGTCTCCCCAGTGATCACGAAGACTAAACAGGTGGAGATTCATGTGTGTGTGTGGGGGGTGGGGGGTGGGGGGAGGAAGGGAGCGTGAGATCGAAGTGCCATTCACGACCAGGAGTCAAACAGGCCTTGAGTTCAGATGGCAAGAGAGAGAGAGAGAGAGAGGAGAGAGAGAGAGAGAGAGAGAGAGAGAGAGAGAGAGAGAGAGAGAGAGAGAGAGAGAGAGAGAGATAATCAAGGTAAATACACACTAACACACAAGCAGTCATCGCCAGGTGTGGTGGGAGAGGATCACAACCATACTATACTCTCAAGGCTCCTTTGTTTGGACCTATGTGAAACCTGACTATTCCTCCTGCGGCGAATATTGACCCATCGCGGCCAGGTGGGAAAGGAGGCTTCGTAACCTGGGTTCAAGGAGGAGGAGGAGGAGGAGGAGGAGGAGGAGGAGGAGGAGGAGGAGGAGGAGGAGGAGGAGGGAGGAGAGAAGAAGAAGAAGAAGAAGAAGAGGAGGTCTGAATGGTGATTTAGTTATGCATCATTGCTTCTCAGGTAAACGTAGACTCAGGTGTCGATCTCGCGGGCAGTGTCAGGTGATAGCTCAAAAAGGTACTCCTCGTGACCAGGCATTGAGAAAGTTGCTGGAGTGAAAGGAAAGCATAGAGTGAGGAAGGGAGGGGGTAAGGAAAGGGTGGTGACTTGTGGAGAGGTATAAGGTGAGGAAGGTAATGAAGGGAGTGGTGTGGCAGGCAGGGAGGCTCTCGTGAAGGGAAACTGGTGCTGGTAGAGGCGCCAAGTCCAGCTAGACGGATGACTGACTCCACTTAAAAGATATTAGTTTTTTAGTTGTAGCATATTCGGAAATAGGTGTAGATAATTATGATTAAGTAAGACGGGGAATTTAATGGTTACACACACACACACACACACACACACACACACACACACACACACACACACCACACAGACACAGACACAGACACAGACACACACACACACACACACACACACACACACACACACACACACACACACACACACACACACACAGACACACACACACACACCACACACACACACACACACCCCACACGCACGCACGCACGCACGCACGCACGCACGCACGCACGCACGCACGCACGCACGCACGCACGCACGCACGCACGCACGCACGCACGCACGCACGCACGCACGCACACGTCAAACCACCTCCCTCAGCCACCTAGCGTGTCACTGCTGAACAACTAACATTTTGTACCACTGAGGAGCAAAACAGTGTCAGGGTGGCCGTCCTTATCGCAAAAAAGAGCAACAGGTGGCAGTCACAAGCCAGCAAGACCTCGTGCTCTTAGGCAAGGGTGTGAAGCGCGGGAAAACCACCTCTCCAAATTTGCCCGTGGGTGAAGAGAGATGATATGGAGGGAGAGAAATGAAGGCACCCGGCCGGTCCCCTGTTACGGTGCCTCCCCTACCCTGCTCTATATAGAACCTCCATGGCCACGTGCACCTGCTGGCCACTACAAGCTGAGGACCTGCCATTAGGCGCATAATTAGCATACTCCCATTAGTCAGCGCCGTTCTCCGCCTAGTAAGTGACTCTGGTGGTGTTGTCGAGCTTGTATGTATATGTGTGTACAGCGGCTTGGGCTTGGTGGTGTTGGTGTTGGGGAGGGGTCGTCCTAGGGGGGCGGGGGAGGGGGGGGGGTCACAGTAAGGCAAGGTGGAGGTGGGGCCCCCATAACGGTCGTGTTCGTTTGTGTTGTCTGGCAGTCGTGAATAGATAGACTGACAAGAAGGGAAGGCGCGGCTGGGGGGGGGGGGGGGGGGGGGGGGTGCAGAGAGAGAGAGAGAGAGAGAGAGAGAGAGAGAGAAAAAACCCAGCACCTTTTTCTTTACTATTACTCAACCCTGCAAAAATAACACATCCACCCCCCTTCCCACCCCCCAAAAATTCCCTTCTTTATCTCTCGTAACATAAAATAGTCATCTAGAAGTGCATGCATGAGGTTTCCAAAGTGACCAGCGAATATTTGTATACGTTACACGCCTGAGAGAGCCAGTAATGGGTTCTGTGGAGACCCTGCAGCTCCCCGCCTTCACAACCCCGTCATCTCAGGTCGTTGCGAAACCCACACACTTTACTTCCCACTCAACACGGATCCTCGTAATGCAGATGGCCGCCCCTTGTATTCCCCCCCCCCCCCTTAACTCTCTCCTTCCTCCCCTCCGACTCGTGACCTAAGATGTTCCCGATAGGCAGTGTCGGTGACCCAATGTGTCCCTGACCTCGCTGTGACCCGGTTAGGGGTGTGGCCTTTGTCTTGGGTGCATCTTCCTGGGTGAGATTTTGGGTTTATCATCTGTGGCGGTTTTTCGAAGATTTTTTTTTTGAGAGGGTAACGTTAAGTTTTGTGATGCTTGTCAGCGAGGAGACCAGGCAGATGGGAGGTTATTTTCTGTTATGAGAGGGTGTGAACGGGCAACTGAGTGGATAATTGAACGAGTGAATGACCCAAAAGAGAATGCCAAGAACAAGACATGGAAGATAGGAGATAATTTTCTGTTATGGGTGTGTGGAGCATGATCCAGCAACTGAGTGAGGGATTGAAAGACTGACTGACGGAAAAGAAGGCTGGCAAGGAAGTGAAGTGGTTAGTGAAGCATTAGGATAAGTGATGAAAGATAGGAATGCAGGATAGATGGCGGACTGTGAATGTTTGAAGGAGGAGGGAAGGAAGGGAGGAAGGAAGAGAGTGCAGGGCGTGACTGAAGGCAGGAAGAAGACAAGGTTTGTGGGTATAAGAGTTACTGGCTTAGTGAGGGAGGGAGAACAGAAAGAAGAATAGACGTGACGCGTTCGTGATACCATCTGACCGGAGGAGGAGGAGGAGGAGGAGGAGGATAGGAGAGGAGGAGGAGGAGGAGGAGGAGGAGGAGGAGGAGGAGGAGGAGGAGGAGAGGAGGAGAGGAGGAGAGGAGGAGGAGGATGGAGGAGGAGGAGGAGGAGGATAGGAGGAAGAAGAGGAGGATAGGAGGAAGAAGAGGAGGATAGGAGGAAGAAGAGGAGGATAGGAGGAAGAAGAGGAGGATAGGAGGAAGAAGAGGAGGATAGGAGGAGGAGGAGGAGGATAGGAGGAGGAGGAGGAGGAGAAGGAGGAGGAGGAGGAGAGGAGGAGGAGGAGGAGGAAGGTAGGAAAGGGGGAGGGGAGGATAGATGAAGAAGAGGAGGATAGGAGGAAGAAGAGGAGGATAGGAGGAAGAAGAGGAGGATAGGAGGAAGAAGAGGAGGATAGGAGGAGGAGGAGGAGGAGGAGGATAGGAGGAGGAGGAGGAGGAGAAGGAGGAGGAGGAGGAGTAGTAGTTGGTGGTACTGTTTTACATTACTATAATTGTCCAAGCTCGCTTCGCTCGCTTGGACACCTATTTCAGCCGAATTCATTCTTTGGTACTAAATAGATTGGTGAATCTGTCATATAGGCTTGTAAAATGTTTACTCCACGAATGGGGGCAAGGTCTAGAGTGCATATAGGCTTGTAAAATGTTTACTCCACGAATGGGGGCAAGGTCTAGAGTGCTAGTATTTTAAGGTGAGAGTATTTAAAAAGTTGACTTTAGCCTGTGCGAGCCTGGACGCGTTCCACATCTTTAGTGTGGACGTCTATTTCCTAGTTTTTATCTCCTTCGTCATTTCACTATTTCCCAACTTTCCATCACAAGAAAAAGGAAAGAATGAATGATTTCTTTTCCCGCTATTTTTTTGGCTTCATCGTCTATTTCTTCTTTCCTCTGTTCTTCTCTTCCTCCTCCTCCTCTTCCTCCTCCTCTTCCTCCTTTTCGGGTCACCTCATGTTGTCGGCCTTTGCCCTTCCCTCCCTCTCCCTCTCATTTCCCCTCATGTATTCCCTTCCTCCCTCATTCCTTGCTTTGTATTCAGTGGTTTATGCCATTTGATATTCCTCCTCTTCCTACTCCTTCCTCCTCCTCTTTTCTCCGCCACCCAGTCCTCCTCCCCCCCCCCCATAACAGAGGGTTACCTGTGGTTTTAGTTGCATCCATTAGCATCGTAGCGTCGCCATTAGTGTCGCCATTAGCACCTGCACCTGGGCATTATCAGCGCGGCGCCCCGGGAGGGTTCCCTGGGCCACGGTGGGGGTAGAGGGGTGGCAAGGTAGTGGAGGGGGAGAGGGGAGGGAGGGCAGGGCAGTGTTTTTAGACTCTTTCATTGCTACTACTTCATATATTTCCTTAACTACCTTTGTTTTGTCTTCTTTCTTTGTTTTACGGTCTTGTTAAGTTGGGTTTATGATGTAGTGTGGGTTTTTTTTTGTTCTGTTTTTTTGGTACATGTTTAAAATGTATGTTGATGCGTTTCGGAATCTGTGCTGACACGAGCCATGATTTTTTTTTCATAGTAAGTTTTTCCCTGTCCTGTGTCTGTCTGTCTATCTGTCTGTCTGTCTCTGTCTATCTGTCTGTTTATCTCTCTGTCTCTGTCTGTCTGCCTGTTTCTCTGTATCTGTTTCTCTGTCTGTCTGGCTGTCTGTCTCTCTGTCTGTCTGTTTGTCTGTCTGTATGTATGTATGTCTGTCTGTCTGTGTCTGTCTGTCTGGTTGGCTGGCTGGCTGGCTGGTTGGCTGGCTGTCTGTCTGTCTGGTTGCCTGTTTGTCTCTCTCTGTCTGTCTGTCTGTCTGTCTGTCTGTCTGTCTGTTCGTCTGTCTGTCTGTCTGTGCTGTCTGTCTGTCTGTGTCTGTCTGTTCTGTCTGTCTGTCTGTCTGTCTGTCTGTCTGTCTGTCTGTCTGTCTGTCTGTCTGTCTGTCTGTCTGTTCTGTCTGTCTGTCTGTCTGTCTGTCTGTCCTGTCTGTCTGTCTGTGCTGTCTGTCTGTCTGTCTGTCTGTCTGTCTGTCTGTCTGTCTGTCTGTCTGTCTGTCTGTCTGTCTGTCTGTCTGTCTGTCTGTCTGTCTGTCTGTCTGTGTCTGTCTGTCTGTCTGTCTGTCTGTCTGTCTGTCTGTCTGTCTGTCTCCCCACCACCAGCCCTGGATACACTGGGGCAAGCTTGAGGCAGGCTGTAAGGGGGAGCAGCGGGGAAGGGGGTGGGATAGTGTGAAGGGAAGGAAGGGGGCGGGAGGGTATAGGAAGGGGAAGGAAGGGGTATGAGAAGGGGGCGGGAAGGGTATAGGAAGGGGAAGGAAGGGGGCGGGAAGGGTATAGGAAGGGGAAGAAGGGGTATAGGAAGGGGGCGGGAAGGGTATAGGAAGGGGAAGGAAGGGGCGGAAGGGGTATAGGAACGGGGAAGGAAGGGGTATAGGAAGGGGGCGGGAAGGGTATAGGAAGGGAAGGAAGGGGGGGGAAGGGAAGGGAAGGGGAAGAAGGAAGGGGGCGGGATGGGGAAGGATGGGGAAGGAAGGGGGCGGAAGGGGTATAGGAAGGGGGTGGGAAGGGAAGGAAGGGGCGGGATAGTGTAGGAAAGGGGGGCAGATAGTGTAGGAAGGAAAAGGGAAGGGGGGCGGGATGGGTGGGAAGGGGGGATAGTGTAGGAAGGGGCGGGATTTTGGGGAAAGGGGAAAAGGAAGGGGGGGATGGGTGGGAAAGGGGGCGGGATAGTGTAGGAAGGGGGGAGATAGTGTGGGAAAGGAAAAGAGGGGGGGGATGGGGAGGAAGGGGGGGGGATAGTGTGGGAAAGGAGAAGGAAGGGGGGGGGATAGGTGGGAAGGGGCGGGGATAGTGTGGGAAGGGGGCGAGATATGTGGGAAGGAGAAGGAGGGGGCGGGGATAGGTAGGAAAAGGGGGCGGGATAGTGTAGGAAGGAGAAGGGGGGGGGGATAGGTAGAGGGGGGGGGATAGTGTAGAAGGGGGCGGGGATGTGTGAAGGAGAAGGAAGGGGGGGGGATAGTGTGGGAAGGGGGCGAGATAGTGTGGGAAAGGAGAAGGAAGGGGGCGGGTGGTGGGAAGGGGGCGGGATGTGTAGGAAGGGGGCGAGATAGTGTAGGAAGGAGAAGGAAGGGGGGGGATAGGGGGAAAGGGGGGGGGATAGTGTGGAAAAGGGGGCGAGATAGTTAGGAGGGAAAAGGAAAGGGGGGCGGGATGGGTAGGAGGGGGGGATGTGTCAGAAAAAGGAAGGGGGGGTAGGGGGAAGGGGCGGGATAGTGGGAAAGGGGGCGAGATGGGTTAGGAAGGAAAAGGAAAGGGGGCGGGATAGGTAGGAGGGGGCGGGATGGTGGGAAAGGGGGGAGATAGTGTAGGAAGGGAAGGAAGGGGGGGGGATAGGTGGGGAAGGGGGGGGGTGTGTGGGAAGGGGGCAAATATGTGGGAAAGGGGAAAAAGGAAAGGGGGCGGGATAGGTAGGAAGGGGGCGGTAGTGTAGGAAGGGGGCGAGATAGTGTGGGAAAGGAGAAGGAAGGGGGCGGGATAGGTAGGGGGGGGCGGATAGTGGGGGAAGGAGAAGGAAGGGGGGATAGGTGGGAAGGGGGCGGGATAGGTGGGAAAGGGGGCGAGATAGTGTGGGAAGGAGAAGGAAGGGGGGGGTAGGTAGGAAGGGGCGGATATGGGGAAAGGGGGCGAGTAGTGTGGGAGGAAAAGGGAAAGGGGGCGGGATAGGTGGGAAGGGGCGGGTAGTGAGGAAGGAGAAAGGGGGCGGGATAGGTGGGAAGGGGGGGATAGGGTGGGAAAGGGGCGAATAGTGTGGAAAGGAGAAGGAAGGGGGGGGATAGGTAGGAAGGGGGCGGGATAGGTGGGAAGGAAAGGGAAAGGGGGGGGGGGATGGGGGAAAAGGGGGCGGGATAGGTAGGAAGGGGGGAGAAGTGTAAAAAAGGAAAAGGAAAGGGGGGGGGATGGTAGGAAGGGGCGGGATAGTGTAGAAGGGGAAAAGGAAGGGGGGGGGGGATAGGTAGGAAGGGGCGGGATAGTTAGGAAGGGGGGGGATGGGTTTAGGAAGGGAAGGAAGGGGGGGGGGATGTGTGGAAGGGGGGCGAGATGGTAGGAAGGAGAAGGAAGGGGGCGGGATAGGTGGGAAAGGGGGGCGGATAGTGGGAAGGGGCGAAAGGTGGAAGGAGAAGGAAGGGGCGGGATAGGGTGGGAAGGGGGGGGGATAGGTGTGGGAAGGGGGGCGGGATGTGTGGGAAGGGAAAAGGAAGGGGGGGGGTGGGTAGGAAGGGGGGGATGTGTGGGAAGGAAAAGGAAAGGGGGGCGGGATATAGGAAAGGGGGCGGGATAGGTAGGAGGGGGGGGATAGTGTAGGAAGGAAAAGGGAAAGGGGGGGTAGGTAGGAAGGGGGCGGATGTGTAGGAAGGGAAGGAAGGGGGGCGGGGTAGGAAGGGGGCGGGTGTGTAAAAGGGGGGCGAGATGTGTGGGAAAGGGGGCGGGATGGGTAGGAAGGGGGGGGATGGTGGGAAAGGGGGGGATGTTAGGAAGGGGGGGGGATAGTGTAGGAAGGGGGGCGGGATGGGGTGGGAAAGGGGGCGGATGGTAGGAAGGGGGGGGGATATGTAGGAAGGGGGCGGGATATGTAGGAGGGGGGGATAGGTGGAGGGGCGGATGGTGGGAAGGGGGCGGTAGTGTGGAAGGGGGGCGGGATAGTGTAGGAAAAGGGGCGGATAGGTGGGAAGGGGGCGGGATGGGGAAAAACCGGTAAAGTATTCAGAGGCTGTGTGTGGATTGGGCTCGGGAATGGTTGCGGGGTGGGTGGGGGGGTGGGGTGGAGCAGCGGGGCAAAACCCGTGATTCGGGAGTGTGTGGAGGCGGGCGGGTGGAATAGGGAAAGGGTGGAGGAGAGTGGCGAGGGTAGGAAATTTAAAAGCGAATTAATAGTGGTTTAAATTTCGACGACCACCCCTTTTTTGTTGTTGTTGTTGTTGTGGTGGTTGTTATGATGTGGGTGACGATAGGTGTGATGTTTGGGTGGTGTTGTTTATGGTGATGGTGGTGAAATGGCTTGGCAATAATTGAGATGGTAGATAGATTTTTTTTTTTCAGCAAATTTTCAACTATTTCTGCATGTCTTTTTTTTTTTTTCTCTCTCTCTCTCTCTCTCTCTCTCCTTCTCTTCTCTCTCGGTCTCTCTCTCTCTCTCCTCCCCTCCCCCTCTCTCTCTCTTCTCTCTCTCTCTCTCCTCCATCTCTCTCTCTCCCCCTCTCTCCTCTCTCTCTCTCTCTCTCTCCTCTCTCTCTCTCTCTCTCTCTCTCTCTCTCTCTCTTAACAAAATGAGATTGAATTACCTCCCGACTCGCCTCTCCAGTTTTCTTAAATCTTCAATCTCTCCTCCATTAGAAACACCTCGTTTGTTCTGTCTTCCTCGCACGCAACCCCCCCCCCCCCCTCCTCTCTCTTCTCTCTCTCTCTTCTCTCTCTTCTCTTCTCTCTCTCTCTCTCTCTCTCTCTTCTTCTCTCTCTCTCTCTCCTCTCTTTGATCCATAAAAAAAACCCGTCCATTGACACTATAGGGTTCAGTTCCCTTGGGCGGATCCGTCGCGGCGCAGGTGAGGGTGACCAGGTAGGTGAAGGGAACGAGGCTTTATAACTAATCACGCCGCCCCATCACGACACTGTGGCCGCCCAAAGACGCCCACGGTCCTCAAACAAGTGGGCGTGTAGGTATAAACCCCTTGAGACCCAGAGCGTAATTTCCATTGTAATTTGGGTATCATTACACGATTTGTAGTGAATATAAGCAGTATTTTATAGATATGAACTGTTTAGTATCCTTGTCCACTAGCTAATGGGGTATATTTAGTTACTTTTCGTAATTTTATGGCCAACAACGGACAATTTTATATAGCAAAGGAAAGATCTGGGCGTGAAGGGGTTAAGTACATAAGAAAATAAGGAAGCTACAAGAGGCCGTAAGACCTACACGTGGTAGTTCCTGTCTCGCACTTCCGTATTACTGCTTGCTTACTGTTCGTCCTCATTTATTTCCCGCCCTTTCCTCCGTTAGAACCTCTTCGGCACGTGCTCTCCGCTGCAGGTGTGTCAGGTGTGTCAGGTGTGTCAGGTGTGGCCTCTGCACGAACACCTTGAGTCACGGTGAGAGGCAGGAAGCATGAGACGGATGACACCACTTATCGCACATCACTAAGGAGGAGGCGTCTCTCGTGTCTTGAGTCTCCACCCTTCTTGTATTCGAGGCGCTTATTTCAGAAAGTCGATAAGCGCCATCAATAAAAACTATGAAAATGGCTTCAAAATGTTTCAATGTTCAAAATGTCATATCTTTTGAACCAAGCATACAAAATTATGAATAGGTTAGGTTGGGTTAGGTTAGGTTAGGTTAGGTTAGGTTAGGTTAGGTTAGGTTAGGAACATTGAAACAGTTTGAAGCCATTTTCTTATTTATGGCGCTTATCGATTTATGGCGTTTATTGATGGCGCTTATCGACTTTCTGAAATAAACGCCTCATTTTTGCTTCTCTCCATTCCTCCCTCTCCCTGTCTTTGTATTCTTGTTTACTAATTCTTCCTTCAGTCTATCCTTCCTTTCCCAGCTTTTTGGTTTTTCTGCGGCTCTCTGTGGCCTCAAGTATAACATTTTCTGCGCTGTTTCCTGCTGGTCTGAAACTCATCTTTTTCCTGGTCGCCGTAAACTGTCAGGGGTTCAAAACTTTCACTTGTCGTCCGTCGAGGAACATGACATTTTTAGGGTTTTCCTCTTGGCTA